>APFE030167296.1:0-18579 GCA_000404065.3 Pinus taeda | reverse complement strand
TAAAGAAGGTTATAGGCGACAAGCTCCCAGTTCAAACAATATTTCCAGAACTTGATGAGGAAGGAAAAATTATATTGGAACCGTAAGCAGTCACAGAAACAAGATCTCGACAGCTACGAAACCGTTCAATTTCGGAGTATCTTATCAAGTGGAAGAAATTATCTGCGGAAGATTCCACATGGGAGGATGAGAATTTTATACAGAAGTATCCAGAAACTCAAGCATTGAGGACAACACTTTTTTGAAGGAGAGGGCATGTTGGGTCCCTATAATACTAGTGATTACCCCATTACTATTGTAGTTAAACCCCTTATTAATATTGTTGTGCCCCTATTGTCCCCATATTGTTATTACTGTGCCCCATATAATCCCTCTATTATTATTTTGTGGCTTTATATTATTATTGTTAGGTCGGCTGGGTTATATTGTGACTCCTTAGACTCCTATATAGAAAGGAGGTCTTGTCATTTGAATCATCCAAGAATTGTTCATTTATGTAATGTAAAGGAGGTTTCCCCCTCGAAGAGGCCGAATTCTAAGGCGTTGATCTATCTTTTCTATCTTTCTTGAAGCTGGTTTCATAACAAATACCTTAGTCTTAAGTCCATGTTGAACCAAATAATCAATGGTATTGAGTTATTTGAGGTAATAAGCTTTAGTAATTCCAATTCACAATACAATTCTAAAGCCAATGGTCTATAAAAAATAGAATTAATGTAAAGTCAAATATGGCTTCTACAAGTGGAAGAGATTGAAATAATAATACAACTCCCTCCAAATCCTTAATTGATGATAACCTACAAGTGTATCTGTTGCTTATTTCTTCTTCTCTTTATGTGTTGTGTTTAGCTCTAAAAGCAAGAGGAACTAATTTTAGGGATATATCAAAGCAATTAAGAATTGAAGCTCCTCTTTTATTTTCTTCAAATGGTTTAGGCTTAAATTATTATCTAAATGGAAATTTTTAGAGATAAATTAGTTTCGATAGGTAATCCATGTAGATTATTTAGTTAAATTTTTTTATTTCTAGTGCGTGGACATATGTTAAATTCAACTTTGTTTTCTTGTTTATGAAATATATAATACAAATTTTCTTTAAAAAAAATAAATAAATTAGTTCAAAATTTTTAATATTGATGGGATTTTTTAAACAAAAACTCTTAGCCTTAAATTATATTGAATGTGTACTTGAAATATTCAATATTGATTTGTTGAATGCATATTACTATATATTTCTAATTGATCCTCTTTACACATAGCCACTCAAAAATTATTATTTTGCATTGGTGTTTACAATAATATATATATTAAGAAAATATTTAGGGTAAGCTCTTGTATGAGCTAGGAAAAGTATTATGGGAAAATGTTATGAGGATAGGTCTATCATTAATATAAACCCTATTTGAAAAAATATAAAAATATGTTTTGGTGCCTTGTCAAAGACGTGTATTTAGATCAACATCAAATTTGATCAAATCACATTAATGATTTCAATTACACTATTACAAATGGTTTGTTGTAAGTAGTTGAGGGTAGCCCATGGTGACTATGATCATGAAACAATTATATAGAATCTCTATCAACTCTATTTTGTATTATGATGAAATTAAGAGTTAAAGATATCTCCTTTTTTTCTTGACTCATTTGGTTTACATGTGATGATCTAACCATATGTTCTGATGGTTGTAACAAAGCTTGAGATACACTCTTAACCTCCGAATAATTTGATTTAGAACTAGATCACATAGATGGTCTTAATTTGAAAGAATATTATTGAGGTAATTAACACGATGCAATAAGCCCACGCTCCATTGGTTTTCTTATGCTTCCCCTATTTGTCCTTCCTAAAATAAAGATTTGTGAATTAAATACTAGAACATCAAGTGATTCCTCCTCTAATACAGAGTCATGACTAAAATAAGATTTGGGGATTAAGCAAGGTAGCAGCGAATTAAGTATTAGAAAATCAAGTGATTCCTTTTCTAATACATAGAATCACAACTAGAATAAGATTTTGGGATTAAGCGAGGTAACCATGTAATCAATGGTATAAGCATCATTATTTATTCATAAACAAACATTAAAAACATTCATAATTTATTGTTTCAAGCATTATTTAATATTAAATCTCGCAATACTTACAAACACCTGGAAACCTAATTACTCTTGTTCAAATCTTCAACATTTGTTTATTCATCCTCTATAAATTTACATTCTTATCAAAAAGTATGACATCTCTTTGAATACAACTTTTAAATTCTAACCTAAATATAAAAATGAAAATAAAAATTTATACTCTAATGGAGTGGGGATGCTACATAAGACCATCAATGACATAGTACTCAAATATAATCACTAAAATACAACGTGATCCTTCAAGAAACTATGTGTAGAAATCATTTCATATAGTGAGCTTTGATGTTTTATGAATATGATTGTAATTCTATATATATATATATAAAAGGAGGTACACTATTTATTTGGAGGAATGGAACATTGGAACAATTTTGTTTTGGTTGAATGCTTTAGAAGATTATAAAGGCATCCCATGTATGGTTGCTTGGAAATATGGATCACATGAAATGAAATATTATATTTTAGTAATATTTTTTCTCTTCTAGAATTCTTTCACTCCTACACACAATTGTTTAAAAGAGCCTTGGAACATCTAGTTTTTAAATGGTGCACAAGTCATATATATAGGGTTATTTGATAGTGCTAACTAAAGAAATATAGGTCCATGAGGTATTAGAGGTGTCTTATATATGCCTAATGGATACATTTTATTTGATAGTGCTAACTAAAGAAATATAGGTCCATGAGGTATTAGAGGTGTCTTGTATATGCCTAATGGATACATTTTTTCATTTAGTACATTCATAGATCCTAAATCCAATACATGGAATAAAATACATGTAGTTTTAGGCCATGTAAAATTGTTTTTCAAAAATTATTTGAAGAATGCAAGTCACAAGTGTGGACTCCATGTTGGTTATTGAATGGATTCCATGGATTGTTACACTTCAAACCTTCCTCTTAAACCATTTTTAAATCATATAATCAAAGATATTGAATTATTTAAAATAAGAAGATTCAATAGTACTAATTGAAATACAATTTTAAAGCCAATGGTCTATCAAAAGTAGCACTAATATCAAAACAAATAGGGCTTCTAAAAGTGAAGAGATTGAAACAATAGTACAATCCCCTCCAAATCCCTTACTAATGATAACCTACAAATGTATATGTTGTTTATTTCCTCTTTTCTTTGTTTATTATGTTTAGCGTTGAAAGCAAGTGGAATCTTTTTAGGGATATATTGAAATATTTGAGGATGAAGATCCTCTTTTTGTTTTTGCAAATGGTGTAGGATTAAATTACTATTTAAATTGATTTCTTCTGGAGACAAATAAAATGTGATAGGTAAATCATATAGATCATTTAGTGGAAATATTTTTATTTCTAGTCCCCTGATGCATGTTAAATGTAATTTTAATTTTCAGATTTATACTACAAAGTTACAAATATTTTTCTTTCGTAAAAATAAATAAATTAGTCTACAAGTCTTAATCTTGGTGGGTTAAATGTTCATATTATGAATGCACATTTCGTAACAATTACTCTTAGGCTTAAAATATGTTGAATGTGTACTTGAAATGTTCAGGATTGATCTTTTGAATGAATATTATTGCACATCTCCGATTGATCCTATTTTCACATAGCCATGCAGACATTCTTATTCTTGCTTAGGTGTTTACAGTGATACCTATTAATAAAATATTTGGAGTAAGCTCTTGTATGATCTAGGGAAAGCATTATTGAAAAACGTTGGGAGACTAAGCTCTATCATCAAGGTAAACTCTATTTGACAAAGTACCAAAGGATATTATATTATTTTTTGTTCTAATTGTTATCCTTTTTTTCTATATAATACTACCTAAGCACCCACAGGGGATTTGAACCGATGACCTATTGCAAGGAGTGCCTTAGCAGTACACCCATTCACCATCAATCCAAAACCCCGTAGACTTTTAATTGTTATCCTTAACCCATTATTCCAATGTGAATTATTAATGTAGCTTATCTGCCAATGGGCCCTTTAATATTTTATTTGTTTTTTATTTATATTTATTCCCCTTTATCCCCAACTAAACTCCCTCTAAAAGGCCCAATATTCAAGCACTCCCTCTAAAAGGCTTAACCTACAACCTTTATTTTTTTTAATGCCTCCTCGCTATGAAAATATCTACCTCCCTCTAATGAATCGATGACAGGGAACATAACCCATCATGACTCTATATTCTTTTAAAGTGCAACCAAATAAATTTAATTAAAAAAAACTTCACTTAACTTGCGGTGGGCCCACAATAGCCTTGGGATTCTAATGCATCTAGTGTATATGGTATTCGTTTCTATTTTTCAATGGAACTTCCACATCAACCCATATCTCCTCCCCACTGAATATTTGGCTCAATCTAGTAGTCTTATAATTTTCGCAATGCTCACTTTCTCGTGAAGTTGGATAGGTCTGTTCCTCGATTTGTTCGAACTAGATCCCACACCAAATATTTGAAACTTAAACATTTTGTCAAACCTGGATATGTTTGGCCCAGAAAAGGGAGTTCACTGCATCTCAATTTACCTGATTTAACTAAGCCTGAAATTGGGTTGGTAACTTGATTAAATTTAACAACTACAAATATTTGGTTTTAAGCAGGAAACCACAACCCTGGTTAGTGGGTTTTGAACAACATTTTAGCTCTTAAAAGGAATGAATAAAACATTCTTTATAGGGTCTATTGATACAAACAACTAAGGAGCAATTTAAAATGTTCATAATTATCAATGTATTCCAGGGAATAATGGATTATTTTTTAGGAATGGCTCAACTCATTACACACCTGACCCACCAAATAGGCATAATGACAAATAGTGAATTCAACTCTATTCATGAGGATATTTATAGATTTTGATTGACATTCTCAGAATGGTCTATTTTTGGCTCTCTTTCTTGCATCTACAAGGCTTGTAGGGTAATTGTTTTTATTTACAAATAAAAGGAAATATATGGCAACAGAAGCAAGGGGTCACTTGCCAACAACACATCAATCAAAATTACATCTATTTTTCTCTAGAAGCCCTATACTCACTGATTAAGTGATGTTGTTCCATAAGGGACACATAAACTAAACTACCCAGATATTTGTAGAGGATATTTAAAAGGAGTTTTTTCCTCTCATGAGGGAAATGGAAAACTATTAGGATTCCCCTGCATCAAAATTCCACAGATCAAAGTTTTTTCATGTACTCTTGTCTATGAGGTCTGCAAATATTTTTCCATGTTTTTTGATCTTTATGGCATTCATCCAAACTAGCTCTTTGGATGGAAGACCCTTTCATTTGACTAAGTACTCATAATAATATTTCTTCGTGTTTCTATTAAAAACTTTTTGATCAAGGATCTTTTCCAACTATCACATATGGGTTGTAAGCATTTGGTCCCTCCATTGAATCTTATGTTGATTTTCTCCATCCTCTGTTGTGGTCTTTCTATAGGGATATAAATATGAACCATTAAATATAGGTGAAATCCAAATATCATGTGGAAATTCAATTTTATAATCCTTGGTCGAGAATTTCCTCAAAATTTTACAAGGTCTTATCTTCTTTAGCTTCAATTTATTATACTAATTTCTAGGAAATTTTTCCTTTCTTAGATGAGCTAGCACCATATCGACAAGTTTTAAATTTACTTCTCTTTTCTTGAGGTATACTCCTTTTTTGTACTTTTGGTTGTTGACGTAAAGTTGTCCTTTGACTTTTACATGTAATTATTGCATTGATGTAGCAAACTCCTCCATATCAACACTTCACAAATCCTCTTTTCCCAAGTTCCTAAGTTTAGTAATGCCTCTAGGGTGCATTGCATATAAAATTTGAAATAGAATTTTTCCTTTATTCTTATTAGGAGAATCATTTAGGAAAATTTAGCCTATGAGAGAACTTAGTCCCACTGATTTTTGTGTTCATTTACCAAACTCCTCAACATGTTTCCTAAATTGTCATTAGCTACTTTAGTCAGTCCATCTATTTGAGGGTGATAGAGTGAGCTATATAAAAGTTTTGTTCCAATATTCTTCCATAAATTCATTGAAAAGTTCCCAATAAATTTTGTGTCTCGATCTCAGACTATGCTCATGGGTAGCCATGTAATCTCTCAATTTCTCTAAAAAATAAATTTGAAATGTGGGTGGAATCACTTGTTTTTTAACATAGTATAATGTGTTCCATCTTTGAGAACATATCGATCATTACAAAAATTGAGTCATTATTTCTCTAAGTTCTAATTAAACCCAAAACAAAATGGGCAATGGCTTATATAGCCCAACATCTTATTGTTTTCCCTTAGCATAGTGACAAGTTTTGCATTTTCCCAAAAAATTATTAACATAATACCTCATTCTTGGCTAATAATAAAAATAAATTAGTTGGGCATATGTCTTATCATGGCCAAAGTGATCAGCAAGTCCCTGACAATGTTTTCCTTTCAACACTTAGGAATGCACAATTGTCTACCCTTAAACAACGGTCCCTCCTAAATCATATACTTAATCCAAGGAGTATTATCTCTCAGCATTGGGTTCTCGAATGCTTCATAGGTTTCTTGAAAATCTGGGACCTCCTTATATTTTTCATTAAGATTTTCATATCCCAAAGTGCCCACTTGCAATTCCTGCAAAACCAAACACCTCCTGCTCAAAGCATTAGAAACCTTGTTAGCATTATGACTGATTTGTTTAATAATAAAATTAAAACTTTGCATGAAATCAACTCATTTAGTATGCATCTGATTTAATTTCTCCTACCTGGTTATAAACTACAAGGCATGATTGTTAATATATAAAACAAATTCCCTAGGCATGAGATAATGCCTCCATTTTTTCAGGGCTTTTATCACCACATAAAATTAATTTTCATGTGTGGAATATTTATGTTTGGTTTCATTCAACTTCTAGTTGAAAGAAGAAACATGTATACTCTCTTGACTTAGAATGCCACCAATGGTCATTCTGCTTGCATTATACTAGACTTGGAAAGGTTTTTCAAAATCAGGTAGAGCTGAAATCAGTTGATCTGTTATCTTATTTTTCAACAATTGAAATATTTTATGAGTTGTAGTAGTCCATTTAAATGGTTAGTGTTCCTTTTTAATGTTCTCAATAATAGGTGCACACATATAGCTAAAATTTATAATAAACTTTCTATAAAAACTAGTGAACCCATGAAATCTTCCTACCTCATGAATATTCTTCGAGGTATGCCATTCTTTGATAGATTTCACCTTTTTTGGGTCCATATTTTGTCCATATGGAGATATTATAAAACACAGATAGGTCAACTATATCTTTAGGAAAGAACATTTCTTCAATTTTATTAGGAGTTTCTCCTACTCCAACCTCTTTAACACCAAATTCAAGAACCTCAAATGTTCTTTCTTGGTTTTACTAAACACAAGAATATCATCCAAATATATAATTACAAATTTTACAATAAAATCCTTAAGGACTTCATTCATGAGTCTCATGAATTTACTAGGTGCATTGGTCAAGCCCAAAGGCATAACTAGCCACTCATATAAACCATCATTGGTTTTAATGGAAATCTTCTATTCATTTCCCTCTCTCATCCTAATTTGATTATATCCACTTTTCAAATTTATTTTAGAGAAGAAATTTGTACCACTCAAAAAATCCATTAGATCATCCATATGAGGTAAGTGGAATCTATACCTTATTTTTATTTTGTTTATTGCTCTAGAGTCCAGACACATTCTCCAACCTCTATCCTTCTCTAGACTCAATATTGTTGGTACAACATAAGGACTTAAGCTTTCTTAAATGAATCCCTTGTCCAACAACTCTTGGAATTGTTTGCTATTTTCCTCATCCTCCTTTTGTGTCATCCTATATCATGCTTTATTTGGAAAGCTTACATCGAGAATCACAACTATGTGGTGATTGATTCTCCTTACAAGTGGTAAGGCATTGGGTAACTCATCCACAATGACCATTAGGGGAATTATGAGGTCAAAAATGGGCCTCCTAAGGAAATTATAAAATAATAATGCGAATAATAATATAATATTAGATTACATCATCAAATTTTAGAGGGAAAAAAAGAAAAAAACTATTTTTTCAACTTATCTCCCTATGGGTTTACTCAAATTTCGAGCGAAAACACTCGTTGGATGCAAAATTTTATTCCTCATCCAATGAGTGCCCATGTTGCATACTTTCGATGGACCCTACTACACGAAAAATGAGAAATACATGAAAAACGTTATTGCAATCATGTTTTTTCATGTATTTCTCATTTTTCATGTAGTAGGGTCAATCAAAAGTATGAAACATGGGCACTCCTTAGGTGAGGAATTAAATTTTTCATCGAACGAGTACTCCCGCTTGAAATTTGAGTAAAACCTTAAGGAGATAAGATGAAAATATGAGATGAAAAAGTAGTTTTATTATTTTATTATTTTTTGACATTTTTACTTTTTTACTCCAAAAATGGCGAATCATCCCCCATGATTGACATCATCATCTTGAATCCTATTGGTTCTTATAAAGTTTATTTTGGTTTTACATTTTTCTTAGGAGGCCTATTTTAGACCTCAGAATTCCTCTAATGATTAGCAAACTCATCCAATAACACTTGAATTTCAACAAGTAATTCATGCAAATTTGTATGTGTAATGACAACTCTAGGCTTACTAATTAAAGAAAATTGTACCTCTTCTTTCTTCTTGACTTCTTGCAGTAGTTCTTTCCTTCTCATCATTAGTATGCTTGGGCTTGCTCCATATTTGACTCCCTTCTCTTCTAGAGAAAACAACACATGGCTAGAATTGTCCTTTTCGAATGTACAAGTATTTATCCTTCCATCATGAATAACTCATCTATCATATTTGCACGGTCTTCCCAACAAGATGTGACATACATCCATGAGCATGATTTCACATAGTACTTCATATTGGTAGCTACGAATGTAAATTTTGACTCTACTTTGTTCATTCACCAAAATTTGATGCCCTTTCCATAACTAGGACACTCAGTATGGAGTAGCATGCACAATCCTTTGCAATCCAAGCTTCTCTACCATATTTGTAGATATCATATTGTCAGTGCTACCACTATCAATGACCATTTTACAATGTTTCCATTTTTAATTTACACATTGTCCTAAACATACTTCTCCTCTAATTTGGTTCACGGGATTCCTTCACAACTTTAACATAGATTCTCTTCAACATCAATGACTCACCCATTCTAGGAGTATCTTTTTTTACCTTTGGCTTTTTTTTCCTCTTCTTTAGCTTCTGTAAAATGTGCTCCTCTTTAATTTGTTGATTTACTCTCAGTAATTTCCCATGACATATGTCTTATTTTCCCACATATGTAGCACATGATTTCTCTTCCTATACCTTTGCTTCTTGAGGAAAATATTTTTCCCGTCATCTCTCCTCCTCTAAGAGATTGGCTACTAGATCTCCCTATGTCTTCTCTTGAATCTTGGAATATTCCTCTACTTGAAGGCTCTTTTCCTATGGTTGGACTCATTCCTTTACTCCTTTGGCTTTGTTTTCTAGCCAATTTCTCTTTTTCTCTTAATGCGCTACCTAATAGGCATCCTCCACTAAATTCAGGGGAAAGACGTGAATTTTGTCCTGGATCTCATACCTTATCCCATTAATTTATTTGTCACCTTTTCAAAATATTCCTCTATGTGTCTTGCTCTAATGTTTAGCCTGTAAAATTCTTCAGTCTACTCTTCTCTGTCATATATTCCTACCTTAGGTTTTGTAGTTTCTTAAAAATGTTCAACTGATAATCATTGGGCATAAAATTTCTCTTAAACTTGGCTACCATTTCGTCCCAACTCTTGATCTTATCCTTCTTATTTTTCCATCACCTTGGTGTTTGGGATAAAATCTTAAATATCTGACACTACCAAACCAAGAATCATAATGATACTACTTTGCAAAGCAGAATATAAACAACAATAAATCACACGTACGTAAAATAGATAAAACCTTTTACAATTTTCAACCCAACTTTGTTATATTAACAACATATAATACATCAGTCGAGGGCTCTCATACCACGTATAATGGCCCTCATACATCCACTAGTACAAGATACAAAACTGAGGCTTGGTGTCGGTCCATCAACAACCAATCTAACTTCAACAAGATACTCTGACCATCTATTTGTTGCATGCTCTCTCAGCTCCTCTCAGTCGTACCCTGTACCTTCCCGATCCTACTGCTCCTCATCTACTACTCCCACTTTTATCAAAGCTTGAAGTCCATATGGCCACTGAACCTCAACTATCAATCTACTCACTAGTTGTGCCTTAGTCCATCAAGGGCACAACATATCGAGACTCATGTCGAGCTGTTCACAACTTTGTTTGTGAACAACTCTCAATATTCCCACTTTTGCTCCTAGCTACTCAGGGATTTTAGCCCACTATGGTATTCTTGCACAACTCCAATGAATACCAAAATAGGGCACGAAGGGCTTCCACCTATCACTGGAATATGTTTATCTCCCACAATGAACATGGGCTAGGAGAATTTCCCATCATCTGCTGTAAATTTCCTTCTCCACATACAAGTCTAGCTAGGATACTCAACTGCTCCTCTGGTCAATCAAACCTTCATCTCAACTTCTTCCACTTTAGAAACCACCTGCGTTCATGAAGATGGTGAACGTTGGGCTCCAACTTGGGCACTATCACGCTGTCCTCCAATGTACCATAAATACCCAATCCAATGTCCACACCTGGTCCACTCTGACATTGCCCTGCAACAAACCACAAGTGACCAATCCTATTGTAGCATATGCTCCTAGTTAGGGCATCCAATCATCTAGGAAGCCCTTCCTCTTGGCTGCCAAGAAACTTCACCAATAGTCCTCTTCTAGGACACCCATCTACCTATAAATAATAAAATCAAGAAGATGACCAAACTACCCTGCAACGTTCTGCTTCTCCTCTTGAAATTGTATAATGTTGATGATGAAATTCTCCTCTGTATGTCCTTCAACTATCCTAATCTAGGACTTCCATCGACCTACAAGCCACATCAACAAGAGAATACACATACCTATGTTCTCTAGCACATTGTTGGTTCTCTTGTTCATATGTTCTATGCATTTCTTAGCTCTAGTTAGGGAAAAACAACCCTAACTCCTACTCCATGATTATGGTTCCCTTCTCCAATAAATATCCCTAGCTCAATGTTCCTTCTATCCCTTCCAACACACATTTTCATCTTTGGAAACCTCCACAAAACATCCTACATGTATGTGGTTTTGTACAACAATGAATCTAGTGTTGTTTACAAGGGAAACCATCATTTGTCCTCCTCACAAAATTTGTGTTATGATTGCTATAGATACGGCTAGATAATAGGCCTTTACTAGGCCTCTTAGCCCTCCAAACAATGGTCGTCTCACTATTGCAAATACCCAGTGACCACAAAAAAAGACAAAGGCTCCTATATATTGTGCATAAAATTTCCCTAACACATCTCTAAAATCTGCAGCCTAGTTTTCCACTTGTTTGACCCTCTCTAAGGCATCTTGGACCTACATCATAACCCTTCTTCAGACCTCCATTACTACGCTTTTGCTGGAGATATATGCGGTCTTGGTTAGGGAGCCTAGTAGGCTACTCGACCACCCTAAACAACCCTCCTTCCCACTTGCAATTACAACAAAACAATTCGGCCCTAAATAGAGAAGGGTTGCTTGATGATCTAACCAAAAATTTCCCTTCATACCACGACCTCCTTCCTGTAAGATCTTGGACCCCAACCAGTCTACAAGAAGGCAAAAACTATGCCTCCTTTCATCTTTATTGGGTCTTGTCCTTCCTATAGCCAAATTAGAGATATCCCCTTGATGTTTTTCTCCTTGGATGTGTCTTAATGAGGTCTCACAAAGCCTCTATTTATATGTTTCATGTGGGGATCGATCAACCCTCCAAAGGGTGTTGGCATTATGATGCATGTGTTGTACTTGATGGCAACCAACTCGTAGAAGATCACCTCACTTATATATATCTAGATGAATCTACGGAAGAGATATCAGCTGTGACGGAATGCAGGACAACTCAAAGGAATCAGATGACAATTCTGAGTATGACAAGTTAGCTTTGCCATCAAGCCCAAAGGGGGAGATTGTTGGCATTATGATACAAGTGTTGTCCTTGATGGAAAGATGACAGATTATAGTGCAACAGATCAGTAGCAAAGAATTGATGATCAGACTACAAAGAATGAATAAAGCTAAGTATATACGCAGGTTCACTATATACCAAGTCGCGTACAGAGACAGGTTATACGCAGGTTCACTATGTACCAAGTCGCGTATATACGCAGGTTCGCTATATACCAAGTAGGGTATACACGCAGGTTATACTCGCAAGTTCTCTATATACAAAAATGCGTATACACGCAGGATTGTTGATCAGAAGTCGCGTATGCATATGCACGCACTTCCATGCAAGGAAAAGCGCGCATATGCTAGAAAACTTACCTTTGGTCCATGGCGGTTAGTCCTTGGAATTTGAACCTATGGTTTTTGGACCATGGCTTCTCGACAGACGTGTTGATCCCTAGTATTGAGTTGATGGTATTGGTTTGTTATGGTTTTGGACCATGGTATTGAGCAAGGCCTAAGACTATAAGAGGAGAAGAAGATCATTAGGCAAGGGCATTGAGAAAGGCTTGAATATCTGATGAAGGATGAGATCCAGTATGCAGGCTATGGGTTGCTTGATCTAAGCTAAGGAGGGATCTCACAAGTTGATGGAGAAAAAGATCTAAGGATAGATCGGGATCAAATGGTTTGAAATGAACTATCTCTATAAGATTGATTATGTTTATTCTAGATCTGTATACTGATGCAAGTAATGTTCTGAACTGGGTATAACTTAAGTTTGAAATCACTGCAAGTCGTGATTGAATATTTATAGATATATACGCGGGTTGGCTTCGGTAAAAGCGCATATGTACGCGGGTTTGGTTTGTCCAAGTAGCGTATCCACTTTAATGCATGATTTTGATGATACAGTTGGTTCTGAATAGTATTGCAGAGTTCAGGGTTCTGCTCTGTGTTTTGGTGACTGCTTTTTGTTGACAGGGTTCAGTGATTCAGTATTGGGTGATTCAGAGATTGATAATGCTAGTGTTGATTGATTGTGTGCTTCAATGATATTGATGGGTCCAATATGAAAATTGGATGAAAGGTGGCCTTTAGATTATAGAGTTGTGCTTCAGTGTATCCAATCTGAAAAATTTATGAAATGTGGTACCTGGAGGAGAGAAGATTGTAGGCCGGCGCCTATGTACTAGTATCTTAGCTAGTACAAAAACTATGGGGTTGTAGCTCCCTTCCAGAAGAAGCTGGAGAACAAGAGAGGGTTGTAGCTCTCTATAGGTTGCAGCCTGCGTGCTGGTAAAGGACTGCACCAGTACATTGTAAAAGAAGTTTCTTATTAAAGGAAGATAGAAACAAATTGCAGCAAGTGGTTTTCACCCACATTGGCTTTCCACCTTATATCATGGTGTTCATGTTTTCTTCTTTTGTGTGATGATATGTTCTGTTTTACTGCTTCTGTTTACTGTTCATATGGTCAATGAAGTTCTGATGCATTAACTAAAGATCAACATATAACGGATTATCTGAATCATAAATAATCTGGATATACGCTCATTGCTTTAGACACAGTTGTGTATACACGCAGGTTCACTTAACTAAAGTAGCATATATGTATCTAAGTATGGAATAGAAAATTTTTTACTGATTTGATAATACTGATTCAGCCCCCCTCTCAGTATTATTTCCAACAATTGGTATTAGAGCAGGTCCTTTGGGCTTGATCGCTTGAAGGAGATCCGTGGAACAATGGGAAAGAAGCTTAAGAAGAAAGCACCGAAGAAGAAGAAGACATCTCAGAAGAACTATGACAGTGGAAGAATCGATTGGGGATTAGGTATAAGAAGCTCTTCAGATTCAGAATCAGATTCAGAATCATGTCAGAATGAAGATTAACTATCAGGTATGAATTTGTTATCCTCTGATGTTCCACCTATCTTCCCATATGGAAGAGAAGAAAGTGACAGCGAAACAACTGGATTTTCTCTTGTGGGTGAACAAGAAAGATACCAAATAGAGGCAGAATTTAAAAGGCTGACAGATAAAATTAGAGATCAACAAGATCTATTGAACAAAAGGGAATCTGACTCCAAAGAAGAAACTACCAGACTAAAAGCCAATCTAGAATTATTCAAGGTCAAATATCTAAAGTTGCTAAAATACCAACAAGAGGAAGAAAACAAGATAAAGAAGTTATACAAGGACAAAAATCAAAAGTTGCTTGATGAAGTAACCTCTCTAAGAAAAGAAGTCAATGAAAAGAACACAACAATCAAGAATCTCAGAGATAGATCCAGTGATTATGAAAGTCTTGAAGCTACGACCCTCTCACTAAAGGAAGAACTTGAAGAAGCCAAGAAGTAGAATAAAGATCTACTCCAAGGTATTGAAAAACAGGAAAACGAATTTATCAGTTTAAAAGCACAACTGGAATGTGTCTCCAGAGTTCGTCAAATGCTGTAGGATGTGAATGAAGAACAAGAAAAGGAGATACTCAAACTAAGGCAACAAATGGAAGAAGGAAGAAAGTCTGAAGAAATTTTGAAAAAGCAATGTCTTGAAAAGGAAGAGCAACATCAAGTTGAGGTAAATATCTTGAAAGGTAAATTAGAAGATAAGGATAAGCTTTTACGATTTCAAGATAGTACTAAAGTCTTGGATGATATTCTTAGTAGTTAAAGGTATCCTGCTATCAAGACTGATCGTGGTTTTCATGAATCTAATGAAGGTGAATCTAGTTCACAAGGAGAAGCAAGGAACTCTAAAGAGCAATCTAAAATGATCAACAAGAAAATGAGAGATCAACCCCAGCAACAATCAAGAAAAGAGATTATTCAAAGAAAATCTTTTACTCCTAACTATGGAAGTAATAGTCTGCCATTTACTCTGATGACTAATATTGAATGTTATGAATGTCATAATCTTGGACATGTTGCAGCTAGATGCAGAAGAAGAATGGTTCAAGATCACCACACAGAAAGATCATCACATTCCAGGTACTTTAATGGATATTGTTTTTCTTGCAATATGTTTGGTCACAAGGCTGCTGATTGCTACAGGAGGAATATGAAACATGTAAGATGTTATGCATGTAACGAGCTTGGACATATAGAAAAGGATTGCGGGAACAAAGTATGGATATCACACCAAAAGGAGAAATCATCATCACACTTGAAGATATGGAAGAAGAAGGAAGTTCAGTCAGAAAGATGTAGCACTGCTCAAAGTACTCAGATGCAACACAACACAGAAATAACTAACTTAGGGGGAACGTGTACAACTTCAATGTCTTGAATCTCATACGCAAGTTTCATAAAGAGAAGTCGCGTATATACGCGATTTATACATTGCAAAGTCGCGTATATGTCAGTCTGAGGAAAAGCAGTGGGGATAGGCTCAGAAAAAGGGTCTGATATGTTTCAGTCCATTATTTGCTCTATAGGTCAATAGTTACAGTTTGCTGAGAATGTGTGGAAATGTCGTGATACTTGTAAAATGCTTTAGAAGTGTTTTGATCCTAACTTGATGATGAGGATGTCTTGATGCTTTTTGCTGATATATGCATGATCAGATCTAACAATAAATAGATGGCACAGGTTGAGGGGGAGCATATGCTTTTAACAATGCATTGTTGGCATTATGGTTAATAGTCCTTGATGATGATGTTTATATGGCTAAATAATGTATCTTTCTATGATGAGGTTATGAGTTGTCCATGATAAAATCACATATGATTCTTAGGGTTACATAGTTGATGTTCAGATCATATTTGTGGATTGATGGTGCATATATGATGCTTACATGGTGATCTTCATAACGATAAGGAGAAGTACAAAGCTTCAATACACAATATCATTACTTGATGATGAGTCTCCCATATGCTACTGTCGTCATATGCATAAAGATCATATAATACAGTTATGATGCAGGATTTCTATAGTTCTTGGTGATCATGTGGATGAGGATTGTTGACGCTGATGATATAAAGAAGCCTTGATCTTGATACATAGTGCTGAATACAAGGAGATTGATGAATTCCTACCTATATAATGATAGGTTGATTCTCACATATGTTGATTGATGATTATCAGATGAGGGATATTCCCGTGTAATGTTACATGGATGGTCATGCAGATCTTGATGATGATGACTATGGTGTATTTCACATATGGAATAGTGTGAATGATTTATGATACTGTTCAAAAGGATGATTTGATTTCTATATACAGACATACCTTGGTACAGGACATTTGCAGGTTGCTGATCTAGAAGTAGTTAAACGCGAGTTTTATGAGGAATATCCGCGTATATACGCGTGTTTCTATGGATACAATCACGTATATGTTGGTTTGAATGAAATCAGTGGAACAGACTCAAAGTGAGAAGAGTCTGAGATGAGTCTGACAGAGACCAACTAGCACAACTTCAGGGGGAGGAGATAAACTTCTAATAATGCATTACCTTAGAAGCTCTTAGTTTGTGTACACAAGCTGTTTTGATTTCAGGAAGATTAGGGAGAACAGAAGGAATTCTTGGTTATTGATCTGAATGGTGATTGACAGTTGATGCTGCTATTAGTTGTTGGTGACTTCCATAAGTCGTGTTCTAGATATTTCGTCTTCATGTCATGTATCTCTTCTTTGTGATATTTCTTCTATGGTGTCAAGGTCATGTAACGGCCTATATTGGTTTCCCCACTATGCGTGGGATGAAGATGTAATGTATTTGATCATCATATGTAAATTTCTGATGTTTCCCCACTTGGTTGGGTGATGGATGTATGTATTGAGTCTTTTGGTGATAGGAAGGTCATTTATGATAGAGTCATGTAGAACAGCTTTGTGCAGATCTTGCCTACAGTCAAGGGGAGCATGAACAACACACTTCAGCAGTGCAGAGACTCAGCCGGTACTAAGGGGGAGCATGGACGTATTGGTACATCTTGGGATATACAAAGGGGGAGCTTATTCAGAAATTTCAGCAGGTACTCAGGGGGAGTATGGACATCAGAATGTTTATCAAGGAAAGAGGATATCTTGGTCCGCCCTTTGCCCTTGATGTCAAAGGGGGAGAGTGATTTGGTGTTGTTGCCATCAAGTCCAAAGGGGGAGATTGTTGGCATTATGATGCATGTGTTGTACTTGATGGCAACCCACTCGTAGAAGAACAACTCACTTATATATAACTAGATGAATCTACGAAAGAGATATCAGATGTGACAGAATACATGGGATGCAGGACAACTCAAAGGAATCAGATGACAGTTCTCAGTATGACAAGTTAGCTTTGCCATCAAGTCCAAAGGGGGAGATTGTTGGCATTATGATACAAGTGTTTTCCTTGATGGCAAGATGACAGATTATAGTGCAACAGATCAGTAGCAAAGAATTGATGATCAGACTACAAAGAATGAAGAAAGCTAAGTATATACGCAGGTTCACGATATACCAAGTCGTGTACAGAGGCAAGTTATATGCAGGTTCACTATGTACCAAGTTACGTATATACGCAGGTTCGCTATATACCAAGTAGGGTATACACGCATGTTATACTCGCAAGTTCTCTATATACAAAAATGCGTATACACGCGGGATTGCTGATCAAAAGGCGCGTATGCGTATACACGCACTTTCATGCAAGGAAAAGCGTGTATATGTTGGAGAACTTACTTTTGGTCCATGGTAGTTACTCCTTGGTACTTGAACCTATGTTTTTGGACCATGACGTCTCGTCAGATGTGTTGATCCCTAGTATTGGGTTCATGGTATTGGTTTGTTATGGTTTTGGACCATGGTATTGAGTAAGGCCTAAGACTATAAAAGAGAAGAAGATCATTAGGCAAGTGAATGGAGAAAGTCTTGAATATCTGATGAAGGATGAGATAATGTATGCAGGTTATGGGTTGCTTGATCTAAGCTAAGGAGGGATCTCACAAGTTGATGGAGAACAATATATAAGGATAAATCGGGATCAAATGGTTTGAAATGAACTATCTCTTTATAGTTGATTATGCTTATTATAGATCTGTATACTGACGCATGTAATGTTATGAACTGGGCATAGCTTAAGTCTGGAATCAGTACAAGTCATGATTAAATATTTATAGATCTGTACGCATGTTGGCTTTGGTAAAAGCGCGTATGTACGTGGGTTTGGTTTGTCCAAGTAGCATATGCACTTTAATGCATGATTTTGATGATACAGTTGGTTCTGAATAGTGTTGCAGAGTTCAGGGTTCTGCTCTGTGTTTTGGTGACTGCTTTTTGTTGACAGTGTTCAGGGTTTCAGTATTGGGTATTGATGTTACTAAGTGTTTGTGAGCTTCAATGATATTGATGGGTCCAGTATGAAAATT
>APFE030167293.1:0-15447 GCA_000404065.3 Pinus taeda | reverse complement strand
TTAGTAAATGATCGACTATTCAACGCAATACCACCGACGAAAATTATGACTCCAATGTGTTGGATAGTCTATGACAATGAGTCAAATAGCTGATGAATATACGTCAGATTTTCGCCCCATTTGTACTAGTGCATAGACTTTATGGGGGTTTACCGACAACCAGAAAGGGAGATGACTATTTGTTTGTGGTAGTTGACAGGCCCAACAAGATGTGTGTTCTAATGCCTTGTAAAAAGACCATCAGTGGGCAAGAAGCAACCAACTTTTTATTTGGACAAGTATGGGTGCACTTTGAAATGTTGATTTCTGGTAGTATCAAATGTGCTCCAAGTCTCAAAATTTGCAAGGAGGCTTAGACACGTGTATTCTCCAATACCCAAAAATCGTTTCGGGAAATTCCACCTAGAAACAGTTTTATTAAAATAAATAATTATTTTTAATGGGTGACTAAGTCTAAACTTAGGAAATTAAAATAATTAAAGGGTATTAATCTAACTGTGGGTGAAACTTCTAGAAGAAGACGGAGATCGAGTCAAAATTATTTGAGCAATTGATTAGAATCTAATATGGGTCGTTGGTTCTCAACAGGAGGATTATAAGAAGGACATCGATGGGTACTTGAAGAACACATCGGGTGGAGATTAGAAGATCAAATTTCTAAAGCACAACAGTTGCCAGAAGAGGAATTTGAAATGATATTTAGCAGTGAGGGGCAAGAATAGTATCAGGAGGGAAGTTTTTCCTAGGCCAGAGAGTACAAGGCAAAGAGCGCAGAACGATGTCCAGAGAGGTTGACGTTGGGCCACGCAGCACTACATTGTGGCAGCACAGACCTTGAGAGGGAGATCAAATTCCTGCTGAGGAAATCGAGTTTCAAAAGTCGGGAGTCAGTGTGCGAGACCGAGAGGTTGAGAGCTGAAGTTTCCAGTCAATAGAGGATCAGAAGGAGGGGCGACGCAGTCCCAGTAGAGGTTACATAGAGACTGCATGGGGTTGACGCAATTCTGCGTAGAGGCAGACGCAGAAGGGACGCAAAGGATCATTTCCAGCGAGATCAGAGTCGGTTCTCCCAGTGACAGGGTGAGATCATATCACTATTTGTTTTGCCCAGTTTCTCTCTATATCAGATAGCCAGTTGAGCATCCAACGAATTGTACATAGAATTACTATTGCTTAATAATAAAACTCTCAGCTGCTGCATCGGTTTTCCTGCATTGGGTTTTTCCAGGGATATTTTTCCAAAAATTATTGTGTAGATGTGTTGTGTATTTCTTTCTTGTTCAGTTTCTTGCTTCCACATTTTATTTAAATGGCGGAGGCCGCAGTGTATTAGTTTCGGTGTTTACTATAGGAAACAATAAATAATTTGTTCAGTAATTAACAAATAGAAAGAACATAATCAGTTGCTGCAGTAAAAATTTGGGGCTTCCAAATTTTCACATGGGATACCACGAAGCATTGTTTCAAACAGGGGCATGAGGTTTCTCAATACATTCTAAACTATATTTTGGGAGAAGATGGACACAATGTTGAAGAGATATACACATTCCATCTATAGACAAATGGGGAGACAGAAATAGTCAACACGACCTTGCTGCAACTTCTGAGGGGATACAGCGAGAAGCATTTGAAGACTTGGGATGAAAATATAATATATATATATATATATATATATACAACATTCTTACAACAGAGATCCACAATTATAGAGAAAGTCCCCATTTAAAACCTATTTTGGATATTTTTCACTCACTTTTGGATTTTTCATATGGGAAGCAAGGAGTGAGAGAAGATCTTGTAGGAGATGCCATGAGGGCTGAAAAAATTATAAGAAAGATCAGGAAGATCCATAAACAGGTACAAAAGACACCGCAAAAGTCACATGAGAAATATAAGGCCAGGCATGATCAACATATAATAGAGAAATCATTCAAGGTGGGAGACAGTATGGTTACAGTGGAATAAGGAGAGGTTGTAGGGGCCTAGAAAGAAAATCAAGGCTCTGAGACATTAGAAAGGGTGGGTGATAAAGCATATAGACTTAGTTTACCACCATATTTGCACATTTACTCAATTGTGAATGTAGAGAATTTGAAATTCTACAAGCCTTCCATGCTCGATGAGGAAGAGGAACATGACCTGTCTTCTATGGAAGATTTGGCATTAGATGCTGAGACAAAGTTGAAAAAAATACAATTTCGCAAAAGAGGTCTAGAACTACAGGATAAAAGTAGCATGACCTTTGGCAAATTGGGTTCAAAGGACAACTTCCAAGCAAAGTTAAATGATACACCAGAGAGAAGTTGGAAGAAAAAATTCTCATCTCATTTAGTAGAAGCTTTTGGGCACTAAAAGGCTCCCAAAATGGGGAGGTGTGATTTGGATTGGATCATTATATTGTTTGTCATCCATCTCAATGCTTATAGAGTGGAAAAAGTGGAAGAATCAACTCTCAAGACCACTTTTCCCGACGAGAGCTAGTTTGGCAAAGTGGGGTTTAAAACCTTCCGAGAGTGCTTTGAGACATCAAACGACGTTTTTGGGGGGTAGAAATGTTGCTTTAGCACCACACCTTGTTTTTTATTCTACACACAAAGACCTTGCCAACAATGCAAGAATCACGTCAATCAAAGTCCATATGTGAAAGTCATGTCACTCAAAAGTTGATTTTGTTTTCACCACCATAATTTGTGAGGATGCCACGTCAACCCTATTATTCATGAAAAAAGGGCTAGCAACATGATTATGTTGTAGAAGACTCCATAACAGTCTATATTGTAACTCTGGTTAAGAGTTGAAGTAGTCAAATCCAACCAGTAGTAGGATATCGAGTTGTGTTATAACCAAGCCACTAGGAGGAAAAGGGTTTCCCTTCTTTCGAGTGCATTTATTCTATATTGAGCAAAAATAGCCAAGAGGGATAGGAAATAGAGCACACGGAGAGGATTTGTTCACCATAGTAGCCTACGGGCCATAGGCCATATTTCTTTGTACTCGTAGCCATATTTCTATTCAGAGAAAGAGAGGCCTCACCTTCCAGTTGAGTTTTTTCCGAAGGGGTTTCCCAAGTCATATCTAGTGCCAAATGTGTGTGTGAGTTTTTGTTTTTGCTGTTCTCTATTTTTTGCATAATTTTAATTCACATACATGCACCATTAACAATATTCTACAGATCTAGAAATCAAAAAAGAAACAAAAATTGTAATAGTGTTAAATTTTCAAATTAAAAAAAAAAAAATTATCAAATCTGTTATGACAAAATTTCTAGTGGAATATCCACATAGCCATATTTCTATTCAGAGAAAGAGAGGTCTGACCTGCCAGTTGAGTTTTTCTCCTGAAAGGGTTTCCCAAGTCATATGTGGCATCAAATGTGTGTGAACTTTTGCTTTTGTTCTCTATTTTTTGCATAATTTTAATTTACATGCATGCACCATTAACAATGTTCTACAGATCTAACAACAACAACAACAACAAAATTATAATAGTATAGAATTTTTAAATTTTCAAATGATTTTATTCTATCTGTTGTGACGAACTTTCTAGTAGAATATCCACGACAGTTTACAAATAAAAAATAATTGTTTCCTTCTAATAAAGGATTAGAAAATTAAGTCTTGTAAATATTTTTATGTATTCATATTGGTAGTGATTATAATCATTATACATTAAAAATATAGAATTATTTAGTGCAATAACAATACTTTGTTTGGGCTTACTTTTAATATATTTTAGCAACATATATCATAGTGATGTGCACGTGTATGTATAGGATATTGTATATTAAAATTAAATATATACACATCAGAATATCTATTCATGTTATTGAAATTTAAATTCATATTTTTGAGATTTGTATATATACATCAATATATATTCATATTACTGAAATTGGAATTTATTTTGGAAGTATAACTTTCACAATCAAATAAATTAATATTTTGAATTTTTAATATATTTATAATAAATAATTATTTGTGTTATTATCAATAGATATATAAAAAACATTAATATAAACACCATCGCCCTTAGTTATATTAACTGAATGACTAATAAACACTGATAGACCTGGTATTAAACACACACCAACCTTTGCTTGGTAGTTCTCAGTGCTCCTCACTCATTCTTAGCTTTCAAATTAAAGAAACTGAGATCGAAGGCTCTGTAACATAAATGAATGATTGATCATGATGAAGATTGCACGGGTATACTGGAAATACTGGTATGCATATTTGTGCTTCACACCATTAATCTTCGTTTTGTTGAGCCACATGAGCTCATGGTTCTTCTCTGTAGATTTGCTGATAACTACCCGAGTGACCCTGGTCCCTAAATGTCAATATATCTTATTACATCATAACATCAAAACGGTGTAATGGTAAGGAATTCTCAGTCGCTGCACAGTTGCAGCAGCAACTTAGTCTAATCAATTCTCGGTTGCTGCACAATTGTAACGGCAAAGGCTCTATTTTTGTTGGAACATTGAAAATCAGGGATTTGAAATTTGGATTCACAATAGAAGAAGATGGTATGCCACAGATTTGTAAATGGTAGAGCTTGTTTTCGATACTTCAATGAAGAAATATAGTATCAAGTGGCAGTCATACATATGGAGTGATGTTAATACTAATTAATTTCCGGGCAAATTTAATGTTAAATGATGGAAATTAAAAAAGAAGATAATGATTGAAAATACTTCACCATTTAATTGGGAACCTCTCATCCAATTCCAATAATCTATGAATGTAAATCCAGTAAAGCATTTCCTTTTCAATTGAGTTTTTATCTCTTGATTTACCATGTCTCTTGATTGATATGGCTCTTGCCTTATTGATCAATCAACTGATTCAAGACTGGTTAAAATTGTAAAGCATAATTGCTGCAATGAGTCAATATGTTAAGCAAACAGTAAACCACCCAAAACAACAAGAGCACACCTCCTTTTCAATTGGGTTTTTATCTCTGGATTTACCATGTCTCTTGATTGATATGGCTCTTGCCTTATTGATCAATCAACTGATTTAAGACTGGTTAAATTGTAAAGCATAATTGCTGCAATGAGTCAATATGTTAAGCAAACAGTAACCCGCCCAAAACAACAAGAGCACACTTCCTTTTCAATTGGGTGTTTATCTCTTGATTTACCATGTCTCTCGGTTGATATGGCTCTTGCCTTATTGATCAATCAACTAATTCAAGACTGGTTAAAATTGTAAAGCATAATTGCTGCAATGAGTCAATATGTTAAGCAAACAGTAAACCACCCAAAACAACAAGAGCACACCTCCTTTTCAATTGGGTTTTTATCTCTGGATTTACCATGTCTCTTGATTGATATGGCTCTTGCCTTATTGATCAATCAACTGATTTAAGACTGGTTAAATTGTAAAGCATAATTGCTGCAATGAGTCAATATGTTAAGCAAACAGTAAACCACCCAAAACAACAAGAGCACACCTCCTTTTCAATTGGGTTTTTATCTCTGGATTTACCATGTCTCTTGATTGATATGGCTCTTGCCTTATTGATCAATCAACTGATTTAAGACTGGTTAAATTGTAAAGCATAATTGCTGCAATGAGTCAATATGTTAAGCAAACAGTAACCCGCCCAAAACAACAAGAGCACACTTCCTTTTCAATTGGGTGTTTATCTCTTGATTTACCATGTCTCTCGGTTGATATGGCTCTTGCCTTATTGATCAATCAACTACCGTTGGTTGGCCATGATTGATATGAATTTGCTCCCATCGTTTGCCCTTATTGCTGGCTGAGGTGATGGCATCACATCTCATATTATTTACAAGATTCCCTTTATGTCCACAGTGAAAAAATAATGCTGTAGCAAGAGATATTGGGTTTATAGTAACACCCAAAGCTAAATTCACCAAACACTCAACTCGCTATCTTTTTCAATGATTCCTTTCACATGGTTCAGCATTGCACAACGCCCCCCGCTTTCATCGCTTGCAAATCAGAAACAATCAAGTGGTTCTCAAATCTACACAGTAATGGTTCTTAGATTGACACAGTAATAGTGTGCATGATGCAAGATGTGGTTGAAAAAAGTTGAACTTATAAATTTCAAAACTATTAGATTTAATGCAAGATGTGGTTGAAAATAGTTGAACTTATAAATTTCAAAACTATTAAAATCTAAATAGCAGTAACATTAAAATTCACCACAACTCGACAAATTCTAAAATATTCCTAAAATATTCCTAGCATCTACACTGAAATGAAAAGATATAACTGTGGTCCCGCTTGTACAGCTTGCAAAAATCTTATCATATTTCACTGGACGAACAGGGCAGCTAAACCACAAATATATGAAATAATTTTATTAGGGCTTATCGATGAATCTAACAATTATATATGTAAAATGGCATGGACTGTCTTGTGCTTTGCTGTGCACCACAGATAACTTTCTATGCTGCTAGTGTCTTACCTCTCTTCTGCATTTGGCTGCAATTTTCTCCCCCCAAGTGCCATCTTTCCCATTTGTCCATGTTACATGGATCCATGCCAAATGCTAATGGCAGGCACCTGTAGTGAAGTGTAGCTGCAGCAGTTAAGATATTTCTCAGTGCTGTCCTGTGAAGATAAGTGCAGTGCGAATGGGAAGCCGAAAGCCTCATGTCGCCATTTTTCCCAGCGGAGGAATGGGCCATCTTATCCCATTCTCCGAGTTCGCCCAGCGCCTCTCGGCCCACCATGGATTCACAGTTACCTTCATTACATGCAAATGGATGTTATCCGGTCCTCGCATGCAGAAAGCTTACTCTGAGCGCATAAAGTCCTCTCAGGGTCTGGATATCCGCTTCGTCCAGCTCCCTCATGTGGAAATCCAAGAAGAAGGGGTACAGCACATGAAGGTAGAAACCATGATATCAAAGCTCTTGGAGAACTCCAAAGGATTCGTAGAGAGTTTTCTCACATCCCTGCAGATTGACGACTCTATCTCGCCCGTCTCTGCTTTTATCACTGATTTTTTCTGTTCTACAATGTTTGATGTGACCGCCAAGCTGGACATACCCACTTACTTATTTTTCACTTCACCTGCTTCTGCGCTTTCTGTCATGTTATGTCTTCCCAAACTGGTGTCGGAGATGCAGGTTAAGGAAAATTTTAAAAATTAAACATGTAAAATTAGCTAGCTTATGTGTGAATAAACCCC
Source organism: Pinus taeda (assembly GCA_000404065.3). Lineage (NCBI taxonomy): Eukaryota > Viridiplantae > Streptophyta > Pinopsida > Pinales > Pinaceae > Pinus > Pinus taeda. The sequence goes on along the minus strand of APFE030167293.1, from coordinate 8,271 downwards.
TGATTTTTTTTTTCTATGATACAGGTTTCATTTAAAGACGCAGATTTTAACATAGAAATACCAGGGGTTATGCCGATTCCAGTCAAGGATGTGCCGACTCCCGTTCAGGACAGGTCTGACGATGCCTTTCACTGGTTCGTGAAGCATTCCTCGCGCCTGCCGGAAGCCACAGGGATTTTGATAAACACCTTCGAGGAACTGGAGGGCGAACAGATCAAAGCACTGAGGGATGGAAAGGTTGATCCCACCGATGCTAGGCGAATGCCCCAAATTTATCCAGTCGGGCCGCTCATATCATCCTCGCCCGTTGAATACAAAGCAGATTGCCTCAAGTGGTTGGACAAACAACCGCCCTCTTCGGTTCTGTTCGTTTCCTTCGGAAGTGGAGCCGTTCTGTCAAGGGCGCAGATTACGGAACTCGCAATGGGGCTGGAAGCGAGCGGGCATCGATTCCTGTGGGTTCTGCGCAGTCCCTCCAGCACTTTTCTTTTCATCCAGGAGGAAGACGTTTCCCAGCTGTTGCCTGAAGGGTTTGAGAGCCGAACCAGTGATCGAGGCCTCGTGGTTTCTGCGTGGGCACCTCAGATTCCCATTCTTTATCACCCATCCACTCGAGGCTACCTTTCACACTGCGGTTGGAACTCCACCCTAGAAAGCATCTCGCATGGAGTTCCCATAATCGCCTGGCCTATTTTTGCTGAACAAAAGCTAAATAGGCTTCTGCTGGTTAATGATTTCAAGGTGGCCATTGAAGCAAAGATGGACAGCAGTGGATTCGTAAGAAGAGAAGAAGTGGAGAGAGCAGTCAAGGAGATGATGGAGGGAGAAGGCGGCACGAATGTAATTGCAAGAGCAAAAGAATTGAAGGAGAAGGCCGTGGCAGCTTTGGCAGAAGGGGGAAGTTCATATAAAGCCATGGCCGATGCAGTCTCTGAGTGGAGAAAAACCCCTCGAAACTCAGCAACGATATAGATTTTGAACTTAATTTAAATGTAGGTTTTTGGGAATATATGGATTTTGAACTTAACTTAATGGTGGTTTTTGGCAATATTTCATAAACCAATTCACCCAAATATTCACAAATTTCAATAGATTCTGTGTAGAAATGTAAAGTTCGTTTCAATAGATTTTGTGTAGAAATGTAAAGTTCGATTTTTTTTAACAGTTCAGCGTAAAAAGAACAATACATACTTAAATTAAATTAAATTAAGTTATATATACATACTTAAATTAAATTAAGTTATATAGATATATGTGGGCAGCTCAGAGTGAAAAGAACCCTAAGATTGATTTGTGCATGAGTATGCTTCAATTAAATTATTTTTAATTTAAATAAAAAAATTGAAATACATTTTTTAATGCTTTTAATAATATTTTTCAAGCGGATTTTAGGTTGATAATTATTTATGTAGGGTAGGGAAGTGAGTGCATACGGATAAGATTAATAAGTTATGATGTTATTTAATGTTTGTTGCTTGTTTGTTTTTATTATTTATTTTAATTTTTTTTTTTAATTTGATACGTTAAAACTAATATACATTAAAAATTTTATTATAAAAAAATTATTTTTTGATTTTAAATAATATTATTTCATTTTTAAGAGTATTAGGTGATTGGAACTTGGACTATTTTAACGATCATAATACGAAAGACTTATATAGTATTAGATTTATTTTAACTATTTAAATATGAATATAAATATAAATATTAATAACATATAATAAATTGTTTAAATTTATTTTAATTTAAAGATTTATAAGTATTATTTTTTTTGAGTTTCTCTTTGATATTTAATAAATCAAATTAAGTTAATTTATATTAATTAAATTAATGTATTAAATTCAATAAAATCTTCTTAAATCAACAAAAAATATAAAAAAATATTTTGGCATCTTACAAAATTTGTACGGGTATAGTTTACTTGTGTTATGTTTTAACTTTATCTTATCAAGAAATCATATTTTAGGCTAGAAAATTGTCCAACAACATTGTTGGAAGCAACTGATGAGGCCAACTTTATAGTTTGTGTGACATAGCGAAAAAGCACGTAGCTCACGACAAACTGAGGTGTGGAGGATTTATGAGGATCTCTCGGGTGTTTAATGAGTGCCATGTGATGGGTGGAGTTTCAAATAGTGCATTCTCGGAAGGGTTTTCTAGAGGTTCTATAGGCGCAACATGGATTTTTCAAAGAAATGGGTGGATGCTTTTTACAAAGTGCGGTCTCTGTAACTGGTTGGGCATATTTTAAGGGGGTGTCACTGGAATTTCAATGATGTGGTTTGTAAGGACCCATATATAAATTATGCTCCTTTGTTCTAGGGGTGAGGTTACATAAGCAGTGTCTATGTGGTTTTTTTCGTGTGGTTCGTTTTTTGTGGTGATTTTCTAGCCTCTTGGAATCGAAAGTGGTCACGGAGGATTTTTTTTATTGTTATACTTTAGACATGCAATTGGCTTGGGCAATTCTGTCCATGTTTTGCTTATTAGTCTTCTCTTTTATCCTGGGGACTAATTGATGACCTTGAGCTTATCTCGATTATTGATTCCCCGAATATTCGCAATCAAATGGATATGGGCATGGTAAAAAAATTTGACCGCGCCCATGTCCGTCCAATTGCCGAATATTTAGGAAATCGGCAATCGAGATAAGGATGCCCTATTGATGGTTCCTTTCTGTGTCCCTGATCATGGTTGTCTCTCGTGCTTGATGTTTTTGTTTTCCTCCATTCGGTGGGACTTTAACACTGTACGGATTTTGCACTATCATTTTCAGCTTTTGGATTCAATGCCACACCTTATATTTGTGCAACTTTAATCACTATCATTATACTCAATATTTCTTATCACCTAGTTTTGCTCAATAGTCAACCAATGCTAGAAACCTAGTTCTACTAGATAACTAATTAACCAATTAACAAAATATATGACCATAAGAAAAACATGTCATCACATAATATTTTGTTTACTTTTGTCAAATTCAATAGCAGCTAGAGTTTACAAAATGGTGTGACCATAAGAAAAGCATGCCATGGCATCTAATATTTTGTTTACCTTTGTCAAATTCAATACAAACTAGAGAATTCTTGGCATGTCAGAGTGTGAAGCAAAGAGTTATTGTCAAGAGTATCACTCAGAGTATGCATGGCTAGCCAAAAGCGTTTAATTTCACTTCCATTCTCTTTATCTTTTTTCAAAATTTAACATAATTTGCAAATTTTCTCTTTACCTTGCTAATAATGATAATAAGACTAACAAGGTATTGCATTTTTTCTAATTTCAAATTGCTCAATATAAACCACCAAAAAGTTTTAGAGGTATAAACACTAGACTTCTACCAAAAAGTTTTAGAATTATAAACAGTAGACTTCAACTTTGTCATTTTTCCAAAATGTAATCTGTATCCACTTTATTTCTACCCTATACAGAAAAATTAATTACTCAGTTTCAAATTTGTTTTATTCCTTTCTTTGATTGGTTTTGCACCACAGTTAGTTTAAACATTTTGAATTCCCTATACTACCCTTAGGCCGAGAAAGGTCTATAAAAGAGAGGAAGCAGTTGATAATTATGACACCTACATAAAAAAATTGTAATATATTTGATTAGTGTAATAGTTTATTTAAGCTGGAACAAAATACAAGATTTTTGAAAGTCTAATATATATAGATATTCAGAAAACATTTAGTGTGTCAAAAGCATGCATATGTTCATTGTAATTATTATTGTTCCAGAGAAAATAAAATGACCTCAAAGTGAGTGTTATAACATCAATACATCGAGGTAGCATAGCCTACTATAAGATCAGATTATTGAATGGAAAGGTAGAGCAGTAAACATTTTCGTGAGACAGAGTGCGAATTAAACCAGAGAGTTGTTGAAGCATTTAAGGGTATGTTTCTGTGTGAGGGAGTGTATAATTCTAATAAAAAGAAAATACTGCAATATTGCTATAAAAAATTAAATAAATTTATAAAATATATATATATTTTAAATTTTTATGTATATTTTGTAATAGGGTTTTTAGATTTTTAATTCATTATCAATAATTTAGTTAGTTTTTTTTTTAATTAAATTGATTAATGGAAAGAAAAAAAATGCCATATGAATAAGTGTAGTATATTGGCCCATGGTATTGTAGCGTAGCCTATTTATATATTAGGAAGCTCCATGGTAAAGTGGAGATAAATCTCCATAGTTCACAATTTTGTTCCATTTTTTTAAAACTGTATATATGTATAAATTATATATTAATAATGAGGATGATGATAATAGTTTTTATGATTTCTTTTTAATTTTAGCAACATAAATTATATATAAGTGTTTTGATGCTTATTAGTCCATGCCAAGGCAAGGCTCTAGCAATCAATAACTTTGACCATTATTATATCTAAGGTTTCATCTTAAAATGAGATATGCTTATTTTTCAATTTGATAAAAATTTAATTTTTAAAATATAATTGATTTATAAAATGAACTTTTGATTTCTTATAGTAGCATATAGACTCTACAAAGGTTTTATTGACAGTTATTTATACATTATTTTTGAATTGTTTCCTAGATGTTTAGCTAAGCTTAGTGGTCTCCAAGTATGTGACCATTATCTAAAATCACCCATCACCATCATCTTAATTTTATTAATCTCATATACTTTTAGTAATCATTTTTGCATAATACTCATCATCCATGGATCTTGGTGTAAAGATTTGGATTGCATATTTCATTAGGTTATATTAATAACTTTATGAGTTGTTCTTATATCACTCACTCATGGTTTAGGTTAATTTAGTTCTGTGTAAATCAACTACACAAAATCATTGAGATAAGTTCATGAAGTTTCAATTCGTATAAATTCACACATAAATTGAATTAAATTCTTTTGTAATCACTTGTTTCATGCTAATAATTAAGTAATACCTTTACGCATATTTTTGTGGCAAGGACTACGCTACCATACAACCCTTGTTTTGATAAGTCATATCTTCACTTTGTCCGGACATTTTTTCACTCAGATGTGACTTTGTTGTGAATATTTACCAACTTTGAGTAGGTGGTTGCCATCTTGGTGTCTTCTTTTGGCAGTCTGTTGATATTCTCATCGTAAAATTTCTTTGTTGTTATCATGGTCATTGTTATCTAGCGTGGTGAACTTCGATTCCTTGCGACATCGGTTTGGCATTTTTTTCCTATCTTATTTCATGTGTGATTTTTGTGGTTCCCTCTTTCGATGGGTGTTTTCCATGTAATCATTTTGGTTTTGACTAGACGACAGCTAATAGGGTTGGCCTAAGGTGGTGGTATGTTTGGGCCTTGCCCTGATTCTCTAGACTTTATGGGTTGTTACAAGTTGTCGAGGAGGTGGAGACCTTGTACATGCAGGGTGGATGGGTCGATACAGGTGTCTTTGATTCCATCTTTGGATGGGTATCATGCTAGTGGACAAAACATCATGCTGCATAGGGCCGAACACTACAAGGCCATTAAGGTCGCGGAGGAAATTCATGAGTTAGTTTTTGGGCGTGATGTTTTCTAGGACAAGATTACTGGTTTAAAAAACAAGAACTGGTTAGACACTGAGAATTTTCTATTATGCATGGGTCGAAGATGAAGAAATGGGTTGAAGAGAAGTGGCTCTCAATTTTAAAGTACATGCCCAAAGTTAGTTTATTATTAAACATGTTGTTTAGTTTCCATTTTCTTCAACAAGAGGACGCTCTAAAGATTTTGCACAACCCATGGGAGTTTCTTGGTTTTACAACAATGGCATGTTGATTTTAACCCCTTGTCTAAGATTTTGAGATGGAGGATGATATGGACTAAACTACCAGTTCTTCCACTAGAATTATGGACTTAGAAGGCTATGGTATTGGTTTGTGACAAGATTGGTAAATTCATTTTTATGGAATAATTTTCTAAGTGGTCTCGACAAACACATTTTGTGGATTATGGTAGAGATGAGCTTCTCAGGGGGATTACCTACGGAGTTGGACCTTTTTGGGAAGATGTCCATTTTCATCAAGGATTGATTTTTGGAATCCCTTTTCCCTTTCTGAAATTCCATCAGAATAGCCACCTAATGGAAAAATTCCCTTGCTTTTTCTGTGCTTCTCGAGAGGGGTACCTAAATTTTGAAGCTCGACACTCTGTAATTAAAAATTTCCTTTATGAGACCGATGGGCGCGGCTCTTCCCTGTTCGAATCTTGTGCATACACCTTTAGGTACATACCACATTTTTGTACACTTTTCCCCCTTGCTATTGGTTTTGGTGGCAAATTCGATAATGATATTGTTTATGTTGATTCCTTTGGCTTTCCCTTATGCTAAATGCACTTTATCACATATCCCTTTTCATTCTAACCTGGTGATTCAATCAAATATTTGGGTCCTATCCTCGACTATTGAGTTCTTTTTGGGTGCAAAGAGATTTACTGAATCAGTACCCATGTCACCCCTAGTTGATGGACATGAACTAGTTAGTTCTGAAACACATGTTCTCGATCAAGATTCTCAGGGTCTCCCAACACATGAGATTAGCTTTCGTTCTTACTCTAGTATGCCCTCTCTGATGAATTGGGTTGGGAGTGACCTTGACTTTCTTCGTCAGAACCCATACTTGGATATGGTGCCTCTCACCATTCATTCAAACAAGCCTCTTCAGAATCCATTGTTATCAATCCTAATTTGAGGGAAAATGTTATTTTTTGTAAGCAACGACGTGGAAGAATGTTGAAGATAATGGAGAAATGTATTTTAGGTGGGAGTCAGTTCATTAGTTGAGTGTATGCCTTAGATTAGGATTTGGTTCCTATTTCTTTGGAGGTTGTTCTAACTTCCCTATTTGATTGTAAGCTATATATATTCATGTGTGTAATGAAGAACTTGTAGAGCGTTCTACCAGAGGCAGCCTCCAGGTGAATCCCTCACCTGAGAGCTGCTTAATCTGTGAATATATGATTGGTTTGATTATTGCTTAACATGGTATCAGAGCTCCAGGACTGGTGAATCAAATCTAGTGTTCTTTGATAGTTGGGTGAGTGTCTAGGTGGCAGAAGAGAGGCCCCTAGTGGCTACCTGCATGGAGAGCAGTCGTGAGAAAAGTGTGGTCTACATCTTATCGTTGTGACCAAGATCCATTAAACTGCAAGTGAACAAGGAAACTATCGAGGCTGCGTGAAGAAAGACTGTGTCTGGTCGTGGACAATAGCATCCCATGGTGTTGGAGGAGCTTGCATGCACAGGAGCTGCGAGTCTGGTCGCCTAGTAGAGGAGCTTGTTATCACTCTGATATTTCTTTTGAAGTATGAAGAAAGAAAAACCAAAGGTAACCACAAACCACTTTTGGAGACCAGGACCTAGCCTTCCTAATGCTCAAAGAGGGCTCTCTCTTTATAATTTAACTTTGTTTTAGTTAAGATGATTTTAGGCTAGTTATTGCTTGCACTTGGGTTTTGTTTTGAAAATTTGGTGGTGGGATCACTTTACTTAGATGGACAGAGGTTTGGATTATACCATTGGGCTATGAAGTTGGATGTCTGAGAAACAAGACTAGATTCAGTTCTAAAAATAGTGTCTACAGGGCAAGATAGATGAGTTATTGTAGATCTCAAAGGCTAAATAGTGAATGGCATCAAATCGGACCTAGGGAGCACTTAAGGATTCCCTAGGTTGTACTTTGGAAGGAATGAAAGAAGTCAACTAGGATGGGAGAGAAATTAAGGGTTGTCAAATCCGGGTATTAGAGGAAAACATGTAAATGACTAATTGTGCAAAACAGAGTGTAATTAAACAAATTCTGAGTGATATTTTTAGTTAATTCATTTAGATTTTGAACACATTTAAGATTATGAAACACATAAGAAAGGTAACAAAATCACACAAAGAAAGTACTTCACTGCAAATGGCTCATCTCATGAATCCTGTAGTGAAATGCTTTTATTACTTGCTCCAGTCTGTTGACTTGAAAATGGTAGAATCACCCTTAGGTTCAAGATCAAAATAACTCTACAAATGTAAAATAATCCACCTTAGTACTTCGAATTTTGAATTATTTATACAAAAGGAATTGTAGGTTTTAACCCCATATAGAAATTACCTGCATACGAATTATAAAACACATAAAATAAAAAATGTGAGAGCATAACACATAAAATACATATACACAGAGATTTTCCCTTGGATCCCAAAACCGGGACTACCAGCTTGATTTTTCATTATGTTCCTTTCAATGTTATAATACATATTTATACATGCCGAAGCATCCAATACCATGG
>APFE030167287.1:132744-150107 GCA_000404065.3 Pinus taeda | reverse complement strand
ATATATATTTTTTTTTTCAACGTGTTGGTGGAGTGGAGGCAGGGGCCTTCTCCACTACCAATACTGATTCATCCAGAGTTTCAACGAACTCCTGCTTAGAAAGGGGCTTCCTATAGATCTTCAATCAATGCCCATTGACTAGCATGGGGATGGCTTCTTCATCAATAGTCCTGATAAGGACTAAACCATTGTCGTTGCATCTTTCCACTGTATATGGTCCTAGCCATCTTGTCCTCAGCTTCCCTTTGAAATCCTTATATATTGAATCATATAACAATGCCCAATCTCGTGGCTGAAAATATTTTTCTTTAAGGCACCGGTCATGCCATATCTTCCTCTAAAGTTGGACCACCTCTAAGTGGAGAAAGGCCTGCATTCTCGGTTCATCTAGTCCATTCAACTGAAGCAATCTTTCCTGTTGTGCATGGCTGAGATCTAGGTACAACTGAGCTGCCAACCTCAAGGTGTTATATTCAAATTCTATAGACAACAAAACCTTCTTCCTGTAGACCAGCTCATAGGGTGTGAAACCTGTTGTAGTTTTCCAAGTAGTGTTGTAGGCCCAAGTGGCCTCAACCAAGCAATTTGCCCAATATTTTCTATTGTTGCTCACCACTTTAGTCAAAATCTCCTCCAAAGCTCTATTAGTGACTTCCACCTATCCATTTTCTTGTGGATGATAAGGGGTGGAAGTTATGTGCTTGATCCTGTGATGAGCGAGCAAGTCTTCAATCAGGCTAGAAGTAAACTGACTTCCTTGATCTGTGACTAACTCTCTTGGGTAACCAAACTTGTAAAAGATATTCTCCCTCAAAAACTCAACCACCTTTTCTTCTATTGCTACCTTGATTGCCTTTGTTTTTGCCCACTTTGTCAGGTAGTCTGTGCACACAATGATGTAAGACTTTTGGTTTGACGAATGGTTGATCAGACCCACAAAGTCCATGCCCCACTTCTCAAATGGCTCGATAGTCACTTGAGGTTGGAGGGGCATTTCATCCCTGGGAGTCGTCTTTCCCATCCTTTGACATCAGTTACATCGGTTGATGTATCTTCTTACATCTTGATGAAGAGTGGGCCAACAGTAGCCTGCCTGTAGAATTTTGAAGGTGGTTCCTTTTGCTGCAAAGTGGCTCCCATAGGGCCCATCATGATAGGTGAGGAGGATGTCAAAAACTTCCTCCTCTCTGACACAATGCCTCAAAATCTGATCTGGGCCAAGTTTAAATAGGTTACCCCAAATCCATGTGAATGGGGCGCTTTTCCTCACGATCTTGCTCGACTCTTTTGAGGATAGGTGTGGTGGGAACTGTGCCGAAACCAAGTAATTTGCTATATCAGCAAACCATGGAGAGAGTACTGAGATAGAAAATAGGTGTTCATATGGCATTTGATCATCCACCACCCCTTCTTCACCTGTAGACAAATCTAGTCTAGATAGAAAATCAACAACAACATTTTCCTTACCTGGCTTATCAACAATGATCAAATCAAATTGTTGCAATAAAAGTAACCATCTAATGATACAAGCATTTACATCAGGTTTATTCATTAAATATATAATTGCAGCATGATCAGTGTGTATGAATGTCTGATAACCAATGATGTAGTGTCTGAACTTGTTTAGGGAATGGACTACAGCTAATAGATCTTTCTCGGTTACGGTATAGTTTAGTTCTGCCTTGGACAACTTTTTACTGACAAAATATATGGCATATGGTAGCTTCTCTTCAACTTGTCCTAAGGCTGCTCCTATGGCTTTGTTCGAGGCATTTGTGTGAATGTGGAAAGGTAGGGCCCAGTTTGGACCTCTCAAGATTGGGGCAATTACCAACTTACTTTTCAACGCATCCAAAGCCTCTTGACAGTTGTCAGTCCACATGAACTCAACGTCCTTCCCCAAAAGACCAAATAATGGAGAGGCTAGCTTGCTGAAATCTTTAATGAATCTTCTATAGTACCCCGCTAAGCCTAGGAAACTCTGAACATCTCTTACCTTCTGAGGAGGTAGAACCCTTTGGATGATAGAAATCTTGTTGGGATCCACCTGTAATCCTTGCTGAGAAATTGTATGACCTAGCACGGTCCCTTTAGTCATTATAAATTCACATTTTTCTGGACTGAGGGACATGTTCATTTCAATACACTTGGTTAACACTTTTCCCAGATTAATCAATGCTTCTTGGAAGTTGGATCCATAAGGAGTAAAGTCACCCATATAGATTTCCACTGAATCATGAACCAATTTAGCAAAGATGCTTAGTATTGCTCTCTGGAAAGTGGCAAGAGCATTGCATAACCCAAAGGGAAGGACCTGGTAGGCAAAGGTACCCATGGACAAGTGAAGGTGGTCTTATCTTGGTCTTTTAGGCTGATTTGGATCTAATTATACCCACTGAACTCGTCTAGGAAGGAGAAGAACTTCTTCCCTACCAGCCCATCTAACACTTGATCTATGAAAGGTAAAGGGAAATGGTCCCTCTTGGTAGCTTCGTTAAGTTATCGATAATCTAAACAGATTCTCCACTTCCCCTTTTTCTTGGGCATAAGCACTAGAGAAGAAACCCACTCGCTGTCAGATATGGGGTAAATGAATCCTGCATCCAACAAATTTTGTAGTTCTTCTTTGACAATGTTTGTAAGGGCTGGATTCATTCTCCTCTGAGGCTGCCAGACTGGTTTACAATCCCCTTTGATGTAAATTTGATGGGTACAGACTGAAGGGTGGACTCCTTTCATCTCCTTATAGCTCCAGGGGAAAGCATCCAAATGGCGGTTCAATAAGCTACACAGCTCTTTCTCCTGAGAGAGGGATAGGGATGAGTTGATATTCAAGGTTCTTTCAGGGCCAAATTCCACATTCTTAACTCGGGGGGAGGTTGGATAAGCCACATAGAGATCCACTAAAGCATTGGCCTGGGTGTCTTTCGCCAACTCTTCCAATGGTAGCACACTAGGAGGTGGATCCTGAATCAAATTCTCAATAAGGTTATCCTTGGTGTGAGGACCTCCCTTGGGGGCTTCCATTGTGCACATTGGTGTAGGGTAGACCTCATCCTCATCTTCCTCCACCAACCAGAGAGGTAAGTCATGTTCTCGCAAAGGTTAGGACGGAGGATATAGGACTAGCTGCTTGGACATAGGCCCATTCTTGATGGTCATGCTCCCGGCTCAACAACTGATGTAAGCATTTGCAGTAGCTAACCAAGGCCTTCCCAAAATGAGGGGGTATCCAGTGAGTTTTTCCTTTGGCTGAAAGACCAAGAAGTCCGTAGGGTACTCCCAAGAATCAATAGAGACCATGACATCTTCCATAATCCCTTCGGGGGTCATGGTGGAGCGGTCTGCTAACTGCAGTACAGTCGAGGTCTTTCTTAGGGAACTCTAAAGGTTGAGTTTGAGCATAGCGTCCCTGGTCATGACATAATGGTAGCCCCTATATCAATCAGGGTGTGGGGGATTATGGTGCCATTGATGTGGACATCGATTACAGGACTCCTAGGGTCTAGATATTTTGGACAAATTACTTGTCCCAACATTAAGTCGGACAGTTTTCCTATGACATTGATAGTTGGGGCATCTCTCTTGCGCCTTCCTGGGTGCCTAAAACACTTCTCTTTAATCAACTTGTTGTAGATTGGTACATCTTTTATGGCCTGGAGAAGTGGTGTTTTCACACATAACTGTTTAAGCTTTCCCAGAAGTTCAGTCTCTTCTGGGTTTGGTGGCGTGGTTCCAATTAGTCTCTCAGGAAAGGGTGGAATGGCTTTGGGTTCAATTTTCTATTTCTCTTCCTCATCCTCCTTAGGAGAAGGTTGGCTATCTGGGAGGACCTTCCCAAATCATAGGTTGATCTCCTGAATCTACACAGTATAGGTAGGGCATGTTGTCTCTCCAGTATATACTTGTTGGGCCTGTTTGTTATTGGGGTTCGGGTTTGGTTGGGCAGGCATCTGGGGTTGGCTCGGAGGAGCATGAGGTAATGGTTGTGGTTGAGCAGGTGGTGGAGGAAAAATGACGAGAGGAGAGTTGTATTAGGGCCTCCACCCCTATTGAGGTGCATTCCACTAAGGTTGGGACTGAACATGAGAATGAAATGAATGAAAAGAAAGTTGAGTATGGTATTGAGATGGATATGACCAAGGAGGGGGTGTGGACCAAGAATGATGAGTAGGGGGACTCCAAGAAGGTATGTAAGTGGATTGGTTGGGTTTGTAATAAGTCTGGGATGTCCCTTGCATCCCCTGCTGGTAAGGTCTGGTACATGTGGCCTCCTTTGGTTTAGGAAGTAGAGTGGTTCAGTGGCTCCTTTAGTCCCTTGGTACATAGCTTTAAGTCTAGGTAAGGTTGGGCACTGGCTTGTAGGGTGGTCTTCCTCACAAATGAAACATACTTCTACTGAGTGCAATGGACACTCATTCCGAGGATGTTTCCTTGTACATCTGGGACAAAAGATGGCCAAAGCCTTCTCATCTTCCTCTTTCTTCTGTTGGATTCGGAAAGTATCCAATTGCATGGCAATGGTTTGTCTCATCTCACTTTTAAGGTCTTCCATCTGATTTGCAAACTCATGTTTGGAGAAGGTGGCGCTGGCTGAGAGTTGATTCCCCCTACCTCTTTTCTGGGTTGCCCTAGAATGGTTTCTAAACACAGTCTTTATGTCATCATAAGGTGGTTGGTAGATGTATCCTCCAACTAGCAAATGGAGGGTATCTAGAAGGTCTTCAGGGATTCCTCGGAGCAAAACCAGCTTCAAAAATTCGAGGTTAAGTGTGCAGCTGGCCCTTTTATAACTGAGTTGGAACCTTTCCTCGTAATCTTCTAAAGAATCATCGCTTCCCATGGTCATCCGAAAGATTTCTCCCTTCATTTCCTTTGACCTATAGTAATCCCGGTATTTGTTGTTAAAGGCTTGCTGCATCTGAGCCCAAGTTGTGATACTATTTCCAGGTAACCCCATGAACTAGCACAGTGCTGCATCCTTGAGGGTAGAGGGAAAGAGTTTCAACTTCTACTCATCTTCTGCATAGTCATAGGTTCGACAAAGGACAAAAAATTCAAACAAGAAGGTGTCAGGGTCTTCAGTGGTCAATCCATGGAAGTGAGGTAAGGTTGAGGGACTTATGTTTTCATTTTTGTGTCCCCATTGGTCTCTTGGATGGGAAAGGCACCTTCTATTCTCTCCTCATTGCCTATGCCATTCCTGTGTTCGGCCATGGTCTCAGGAGGAATGTTTTCTTTCTCTTCTTCTGTTAGAGTATCTTCATTTATCTCTGGAGGTTCACTGCCACCGAAGAAGAGAGAAGGGTGACTTAGTGATGTGGTGGGGGTGTTGGGTAAGAATTTTCTTGAATTGTCTCTATTACTATGAGGCATGAAATGAAATAATTTTGGTTGATTTTTGTTTTTTTTCTTGTACCTGCAAAACTAAAATTGATTGAACAACAAATTGCAACTAAATAAAATAAACCTTGCTGAAATGGAAATTGCAGAATTGAAATGAAAGAAGGAAATGACTAATTTATGCTTGCTGAAATGAAATGCTAAGCTACGCTTGTAGAATTGAAATTGCGGAAATGAAATGCTAATCTACGCTTGCAAAATTGAAATTGCGAAATTGAAATGCTAATTTATGCTTGCAGAATTGCAATTTTGAAATTGAAATGCTAATTTACGCTTGCAGAATTGAAATGCTAGTCTAGGAAAGTAGGAAATGTCTAATCTACTTTTGCAGAAACGAAATTGCAGAATGGAAATGAAACAACTACTCTACTCTTGCTGAAATAAACTACTTAGCAAAAGGTTGTAGTAGAAAATAGAAGAAAAGCAGCAATCACAAATACTCTGATGTTTCCTTGGAAATGGCGCCAAAAATATGGTTGGCTCTAGTATTGCAGCAATGGTGCTGCAACTCCTAGGACTCCCTTCTTTACTTTTATCAACCTAGTAGTTCATAACAAACTTGGAAGCAACAGTGCTATATGCACAAGTACTAGTTCTTGCCGCAGGCTGTCACTTGATCAGCTGGCACAAGTCTGCTAGGAGCTTAAGCCAACTCCTATGAGCTCTTGGAAGAAGCTTTTAACTATAATGGATGAAAGCTAACTCAAAGGAGGCTAGTCTACTTGCAGAAAGAAGCTGAAAGCTAAAAAGAAACGCAAACCCTAGCAAACCCTAGTTTTATCGACTAGCCCTACTGGTGTAAGAAAAGAGATGAAAGCAATGGAACTGGATGCCATTGACTCTTGGAAAGGTAAAATGCATGTGACTAAGCTACTTCTAAAGAGAAATATGGAGAAAAAACATCTTTTTGCATTTTTGTGTAATTTTGCAGAATTATTATGCATGTGCTTTAACTATTTTTTACTGTGCAGAAGTTGATTAGCGAAAGAAAATGGAGTGGGTGCTTGTAGGAGGTTAGGAAAGTGAGAAGAGGACCTAAGGGGTCCCTAACACCCTTCCAGAGAGTTTCACAGTGTTCATATCTCGAAAAATTTCTCACGTGAACTTTTACAGGAAGTCTGCAGGGGTTCTACATGATGTTCTACAGGAAGATCTGAAAGAGGATTTTGGAGAGTTTATGGTGGAAAAATGATGGGAAAGTGGAAATGAAAGATAGATAAGGATGTTAAGGGGTCTAGGACCTAGTAAATGGAGCTAAGGAGTGATGAAGGTGGTTGGGTTTTCTCAAGAATGGAGGGAGCAATGTTGCACAAGAATGTAGAAATTAGGGCAAAGTGGGAAAGTGTGGAAAATGAAGGGAAGAAATCTTGGATTAGGGGTTGGAGCAGGTTGTGTGATGGAGGAAGGGTAGGCAAGGAGGCATCATAGGTGTTCTACACAATATTTTCCAAAACTGGTCAAAGAAAGACTAGGAAAACCAAAGATCTAACTATTTTGACCTAATTTTACCTAAAATCCAAAAACATGATGAACAAAATTTTATTGGAAGAAAATCATCCAAGATAACTATGGAAACTAAGCAAGAACAGATTCTAAACATGCAAGTGCAACTGGTATCAACTTTCCTAATTAAAAATATAACACTAGCAATTGCATGAAGAGGCAAAATCAATGTTTTGTGGTAGCAAGTATGCCTTGGTCTCAGCTCATGGTCCCAAGGAGGGAGAGATGATATCAAGGATTGCTTGATGGCCTTTTTGCAGATATTTTCCTTTACCAAACTATCGAATCAACTTGAAGCATGAAAAGCTATTTTAATCATAAAAAAACGACCTAAGTAACAAAGAAAGATTTTAACCTAAATAGCAGAAATTATTCTATGAATGCGGCAAAAACACATAAAATTACACAAAGGAGGTACTGGCACTTGGGTTGGGCCCAACCCCAAGAGCTACAACCTCATAAGAAAGCTCAGAGCTGGAACAAGGTGAAATTTATCTCCATTACTCAAAAAATAATGATGTCACAAAACTGTTACAGCAAAAGCTCGAAGTTGAGCTAAAAGGCAGAGCTGCACTTAAGTGCGAGAAACAACTATTCAATGGCTAAACTACTAAGGCTTGAAGCCTTCCTACTTATGCACTACGGGGACTCCCAACAAGCCTCCTTAACTTTAAGAGCTTGGTTGCTCAAGACTGCAGTTAAATAGCCGCTTCACAAAATCTACTTGGCTACCCCTTGAAATCATCTTTGGTGGGCTGTTGAACTTCAAGCTGATGGTGGAGAACTCGAGGAAGGGCTCATTTAGTGCTGGAGAAACCCTTCCTACGAATCCTTGGCCTTTTTCCTTCATATTTGGCTATCAACTAGCTCATAAATGCTTGACCTTGGTCCAAAAGATGTCCAAAAATCTGCAATAAGCACGTATTAGACTGTGTGGTCAAGTGACTATTCTCATTCATTCAATTAACATAAATATATTCAGCATGCATAAAACTATGAATAATGGTGGATTAATTGATAATAATAGGCAAAATGAGCCCAATAAGTTACCCATTTTTGGGGCTCATCACAATGATCATCTAGCATAGGTTCAGGGGGAGCATATACTTCTAATAATGCATTGTTGGCATTATCTTAGAAGATATCAGTACAAATTCACAGTTGTTTTTTTATTCAAGTGGAACAGGTTCAGGAGGAGATCATGGTTGCTGGTCTAGATGGTGATTGACAGATGTTGCTAATGACAGTTGTTGATAACTATCATAGTCTTGTTTCAGATATTTTGTTTCTATGTCATGTATATATTTTAATGTCATGGTCATGAAACTACCTATTTTGTTTCCCCACTATGCATGGGATGGATGATATAATGTTCTTGTTTTGACATGTATAAACATTTGGCATATACCCACTTGGATGGGTGGATGAATCAAACTTGGTATATCTCCACTTGGTTGGGAGATGGATGTATGTATGAGTCATTGGTGATGGGAAGGTCATTTATGATGTATGTATAGAGTCATCGTTTTTCAAACCTTGCTTATATTATGGGGGAGCATGGACTCGAGCATGGAGTTCAATCAGCACACTTCAGCATATCAGAAAATTTAGCATGTACTCAGGGGGGAGCATAACCCTTTGACCTTGCTGACAGAGGGGGAGAGTGACTTGGGGTTGCCATCAAGTCCAAAGGGGGAGATTGTTGGCATTATGACACAAATTTGGCACCATGACACAGGTGTTGTCCTTGATGGCAACTCACTCAGATGACAGATCACAGTTCAGACTCACAGAATGAAGAAAGAGAGGTATACATAGGTTTCCAATTGACCAAGCCACGTGTACATGTGGGTTTGTAGACAAAAAGGTGCGTATAGCATACACATGCACTTTCACAGAAGGAAAGGTGCGTACATGTTGGAAAACTTAGTTTTGGTCTATGGTATTTGGTCCATGGTATTGTGATCCATGGTATTGGTCCAAGGTATCTTATCCGAACTGTTGACCCCAGGTATTTGGTCCAAGGTATTGGTTCTAAGTGGTTTTGGTCCATGGTATTGAGTAAGGCCTAAGACTATAGAATGAGGAGAATATCATTAGGCAAAGGCACTCAAGTATTGAATATATGATGAAGAGCAAGATCCAGAATACAAGTTATTGGGTATAGCTAGATCTAAATTAAGGATGAACCTTAGCGCTTGATGAAGGATAAGATCTAATGATGGGTTAAGATCTTAAGGCTTGGAGAGAAGTATCTTTATGTGGTTTTGATCTTTTATTTGAATAACTAGTGCATGTTGTAATCTGTAAATATGATGATTTGGGTATGACTGATGTTTGAATTGTTGTGAAGTTTAAATCATCATTTACAGATCTATACATAGGTTCACTTTAGCAAAGGTGTGTATATAAACTGGTTTTGCATATCAAAACAGCGTATACATCTTAAATTTGATTTGCAGATCCATACGTAGGTTCGGCTTGAGAAAACAACGTATGTATGCAGGTTCGACAAAGTGAAGTAATGTATACATCATCAAATATGCTTTAGTTACTTCTATTTGTTGTTGCAGTGTTCTGGGTTCTGGCTTGGGTTCTGGTTACCGTTACTGTATTTTGGTTACAAAGTTCTGAGAAGTGATTGATTGATTTAGTTTTGATTGGTGCAAAGTAAATTGGTTGATACAAATATATTTGATGTTTGATTGATGTTATTGATGGATTCAGTCTAAAAATTTATGAAACGTTGTCCCTGGAAGAAAAGAGAAGGTTGTAGCCTTTTGTAGGTCAACACCTATGTACTAGTAAACGCATCAGCTAGTACAAGAGCTAGGGGGTTGTAGCTCCCTCCCAAGAGAAGCTGGAGAATGAGAGAAGGTTGTAGCCCTCTGTGGGTAGAAGCCTGCATACTGGTATAAGACTGCACTAGTACAAAAATTGTAAAAAGAAGTTTCTTATTAAGAGAATATGGAGACGATTGCAGCAGGTGGTTTTTACCCACATTGGGTTTCCACCTTATATCTTGTGTTCATGTGTGTGATTGTCTATTATGTTTTTACTACACCTGGTTACTATTTATATGGTTCTGATGCACATATTAAACATCAACACATGATGAATTAACTAAGCTATAAGTTTGTAGGGTATATGCTAGTTGACTTAAATACAGTTGCGTATACATGCAAGTTTAATTAACTGAAGTAGTGTATATGAATTTGATTATGGAAATGAAATATTATTGACTTGCTAATACTGATTCACCCCCCCTCTCAATATTATTTCCAACAGATGTGGGGTCTAGTTATGGTTCGGCTCTGCAAATCTCAAGTCCTTGCTTGGCTGCTACACAAGACGACTCAGTGCCCTCAATTTCATGTAAGCTCCTCCACGCTCTGGCTCCTTAGTGAGTAGGAAAAATGTGTTCACGGCTCATTCACTGGTGGAAACCCTCTGTTGTGGGTCTCGTCCTTCATCTTGTAACAATTCTTCTCCAGGTAAGGTCCTCATTCTCCTTCTAGTTAGCTTTTAACCATTATCTTTTTTATTTTCGTGGCTCAATACTGACCGCTGCCCTACTCTGTGGTGGTGTGCAGGCCCTTCCAGGGAAGCGCCACTCCACAACTTCGTCCTGGGGAATATTCATGGGCTTAGGGAAACCTGGGCAGGGTCTTTCCGTAACTATAGCGATTTCTTTCTTGCTTTGTTGTGTGTCGAGTTTTGGAGCAGTTGTTTTGTCGCTTGCTCTTGTTGTGACTTGGTTATACCTTTGATGTTTTGGGTCCTTTGTATCTGTATGTGATCTTTGATGTGTTCATGCCCTCACTAGAAGGTTTAGGCATAGCCTGTGGACTGTAATGTGTTTTGGTTTCATTGGTTTGCAAACCATGGGGTTTGTTTTGTTGAGAAATGAAATCTATGTGCTAGTGTACCTCTGTTTGATTCACGGTCATGAAACGCTGCTTGTTACTGAATGGTTGTCGATGCTTGTTTGAATCTTTGCAAAGACATGGTTTCACTGTATTGCTTTAATTTTGATGCCTAAGACATCTATGCACAAAGAACATAATGAAATTTAATCTACTTTTTTAAATGATAGATTTTTAATTGTTAGCTATCATAGAAGCTCAAATAATTATGGGTTACAGCTTCTGGGCTCTCTCTCCTATCTGGATGGCATCCCTTCCATCATCTCTAATTTTTCCTTTTCAATACATTGTCAGTAGTTCCTTTACAGTTTGAGGAAATGTTCCTCAGTTACTTTTCAGTTACTAAACTATTTCTTCAAACAAGTTCCTAACTAATACTATTTTGTCTAATTTAAAAAATAACAATGGTTGATTCAACCTTAATTTAAAATGACACAAAATGGAAATAAATGAAATAGAAACCTGAAGTGTTTTCCTCTCTATCTGTCAAAATAAAACAAAAATAAAAAAACATCTCCTAGTTGTCGCCTCTTCACTCGGATGCTCCTGCATCATGTGCATATGTGGTGTTATGTATATATAGTTTTTGTACAGGTTGTTTATACCATGTCATGTACATGGTGGTAGATATAGTGTTGTGTGAAAATTTCATATGCAATGTTGGGTATAGATGGTGCTATGTACATGTTGGATATGTGGTGTTGTGTACATATTGTTTGTGTGCATAATGCATATGCGGTTTTGTGTGCATATGGTGTTGTATGTGTGTTGGATATGCAATGTTGTATGAAGCTGATGTTATGTACATGTTGGATATGCAGTGATATGTACATGTGGTGTTGCATGCATGTTGTACATGTGGAGCTAGATACATATGGTGTTGTGTGCATGATTATACATGTGGTGATATGTGGATGTGGTGTTGTGTACATGTTGTACAAGTGGCATTGTGTGTAGGTGGTGTTGTGTAAATGTCATGTTTGTGGTGTTGTGTACATGTGGTGCCATGTACACATCATGCATGTGGTATTGTGTATGTGTCATATTGTGTAAATGTTGCACAAGTGGTGCAGTGTACATGTGGCATTGTGTACACATTGTGTAGGTGGTGTTGTGCACATGTCGTGTAGGTAGTTCTTTGCATAGGTGGTACTGTGTACATGTTGTACATATGGTATTGGTGTACAAGTGGTATTGTGTGCATGTTGCACATGTTGTGTTGTGGGCATGCGGTACTATGTATGTGCATTTTGTAGTTGTCATATCGAGACATGTGTACTCATTGTGTTGTACTCAATGTAGTACATGTATTATGTTGTGCTATATGCCAAGTGTAGGCACATGTATTGTGTGGTGTTGTACGTCGAATACGGATGTATTGTGTTGTGTTTTGTTGTACGCCAGGTGTAGGTACATGTATTATGTGGCATTGTACATCAGGTATAGATGTATGAGTTGTGTTGTATATCAGGCATAGGTGTATGCATTGTGCGGTGTTGTATGTCATGCATGGTTGTATGTGTGCAATGCACACTATGTGTATGTGAATGTTGTTGAGGAGAAGGCATTAGGTGTTTCTTAGGTGTGGAAACTGATCCTGAATGCATACGAAAAAAGGAAAAAGGTAGAAGCTAAGGATTGATTAAAGGATAAGTATCAATATTTTAGTTCAGTTTTATTACGCATTTGATTTATGATTCTAGTCTATGATAATTACATGTGATGTATGATTTTGGTTTATGATGGTTACTTGTGATTTATGATTTTGATTTACGATGGTTGAGTTTGGGCTAACCAGATGAGATATGTTTATTCATGAGGACTTGATCAAATAGTTAGTTTGACTTATTGTGATAGGAAGTAAACAAGATTTCAAGTGTACCTTATGGATGAGCTACCAATGAGGTACGATATGAATTTATTTCAATTTATTATAAATCTAATGGAAGTTGTGTGCTTGGTATAAGAAGCACGGAAACGCCTAGTTGGGTGGTTGAAACTAACTACAATAATTAGTAGCATCAGTGAAATAAATTGGAATAGGTAGCAGTATGTTAGTAAAGCACTTTAGGAACAAGGCCATTGTGGGACATTGGTACTCAATAGTGTCCATTGATTTCCATGAGCATGCTATGACCGATATGATCATTTTAAGGCATGGATATTCCTTTGATTTTGTATCTTTCGATGCGAGGAAGCCTTGCCAAGGGATGGACTACCCAGGATGGGAGTTCCAACAAAACTTGTAAGGTGTGTGATTGCACAAAAAGGGGGTGAGCAGACTGCCGGAGGGGATGTGTAGCAAAGAAGGGAAGGTTGGGGATATATTTGTTTTGGTCATTAGCATTTCTAGATGGAATCAAATGCACATTGGGAGTGTACCCTAGAAAAATGAGTCACTAACAATTCAATGAGAGGACAAGTGGCATAAGTTATAGAACTAGACATTGGATGCAGATTTGACTTTGGCAGTGGATTCTGGACTTCCTCGGAAGGAGGTGAATCTTAGTGTTACTTTGAGGGTGGAGGTGTGAGCCTCTGGATTCCCTTGTTGTGGATGCAGGTATCATATCCTTTTATTTTTTGGTTGATAAAATGTTCATATGTGTGTATTATTATCAATATTATTTAAAGTTGGATTTATAAATCTCCATAGACAGTATAATTATTTGTTGGGTGAAGCAAATGTGTATGTGTGTATATGTGATTATTATTGTAAATACCATAATGAGTTGTGTTATAAAGCTCCAGTAAATGGTATGGTTGTCATGTTTTATTAGTGGTCATTGTAAATAGTACAACGAGATGTGTTATAAATATCCATGGTCAGTATATTTTATTTTTAGAAGTCTTGTTGGTTATAGTTGTCATTGAACATCGAGGACGGTGTTCCCCCAAGGGGGAAGGTTTTGTAACAACCATGGTTAAAGTTTCATGTCGATATAAAATATAAGACCATGATCATGGCACACATATTCCAAGTTGAAAGGTGGGAAAGGCCTCCTAGTGTGTGTGTTCATTCAGTTTACTATGGCTAAGGAAATTGGCAAAGGCAATGAAAAAGGATTTGGAAAGGAAAAATGGAATTTTGGCACATTTATTTATGAAAATAATGGAAATTAGGAGAAAAGGGAGGTGAAAGGTCACAAGTTTCATGTGAGGAGGAAAATGAAGGAAAATAATGGAAAATGAAGAAAATAGAGGCCTCATTGATAAAAAGGATTTTGAGGATTAGTTGGGGATTGGTGAGTGTAAGCTTTTAATTAGACTTTTGTCAATTAAATTTTGGAGCTCTCCCCATATTATCTCTCTCTCATACTCTTGGACACTTAGATTTTTCTTGGAGCACTCTTGTAGAGTGTGGCATACTTGGATTTTTGGAGAAAGAAGGAAACAAAAGAGTAGGAAAGTGCAAGAGGACATCAAGATCAAAAACTACAACGTGTTTTGCTTGCAGGTACCAAGTTGCATGTATGTTTTCCTCACTAGTTTTGGCATGCATGGCATATGCATGTGTTTTATTGGTCATGACCTATAACTTGCATGGAGGATTGCCTGAATTAACAGAGGGTTTGCCTAGCCTTTCCATTTCCTGGATAGCCATGTTGTTGTGGGTTTTTTTTTTCTTTTTTCTGGTTGGTTCTCATGTTTCCTTAGCTTGGGTTGAGATACTAGTTCCTAGAAGCCCTATTTGGACAAATGATCTAGAAGCTCTGTAACATCTTGGGTTGAGCTACTAGTCCTAGAAGTTGTGGTTGGAAAAATTTTCTGGAAACCCTTGGTGTGTTGAGTTACTAGTCTTGGAATCCATGGTTAAAAAAATTCTTTGGAAGGTTGGCGATAGTTATTGGTTGAGTTACTAGTCTTGGAAGCCTTGGTTGGAACAAATTCTTTGGAGCCCTAGAAGGCTTGGGTAGATACCAATATGGTGATGGTTTGTGATGTTTGGTTGTGAGGTGGAATCATTGTTCAATGGGTTGATGTGGTTTGGCCTCTAGAAGCCCTGGATGGTTTTGATTGATGTGTTTTATGAGATCCCACATTCATGCTTGGAATATGGCACGGGGGTGAATGGATGAAGAGAGATTTGGCTTAGCCATGTCTACGGTCAGGTGAAACATGGTAATCCCATATTAGGTTGGATTTTTCATCATTAATATGAAGTTATTTCTCCTTGTTATCTGATGAGTATTATACTAGTTTATATGTGGATTATATGGTTGTTGTTTCCTTGGTATTTATGTTTTTATTATATTGGTTATGAATATGTATTATGAAAGTGGTTATGTATGGTTCCCATCATGTTTTGATTTATAACTGAATCAAAATGTATTTATGGCCTAGTAGATGATAATTCATCTAATGATATAAGGGAACAATGCTTCTTAGAGATTCTCAAATAAGTATGAGACCTCTATGCTTACGTTTGTTGTTTACACTTGCAGATTACATATTTGTGATATGTTTGATGAAGTGCATGTCATGTCTAGTACAGGTCCAATCAAGGGCTTATTTAAGTAATTTATGTTGTATCATCTTTCAATTGTTATCTTTTTGTTTTGAAGGTATCATTGAATTTTGGGTGGTGACCTAGGCTCTGGGCCTGAAAAGTGGCTCAAATCATGGGGACATTGGCATAGTACTAAGAAAAATAGTCCCTAGACATTGCCATACCATGCTGTGGGAGTGTCTAGAGCCTTCTGGATGCTGGCATGCCCATATCATGGGAGAATTGGGGGTTAATTTCTCTAGAAACTTAGTGTAACTTAGGGACTAGTTACCTGAGAGGTTGGGATGGTTCCTAAGAGTCTTGTTGCTGATGTGGAAGGTCTGTATGGTGTGTTTCTATCAATTCCACTTCCTTAAGGTGACTTAGGAGGTCGAATCATATCATAGTAACTTCTCATCATATGTTTACCTCGGTTGGATGGTTACTTAGGTAGATGTGGGAGTAAGGTGTTACACATATCATCTCTGAAGGGATTCTAATTCCCTTGATGGATTCAACTATAAATGGAAACCATTTATTATGCATGCATCTAATCAACCATTTTCCATGTAGCTTCCTCAGCCCAAAGTTCCTCCTCTACACTTTAACTTGCTCTATTTCTTGGTTCCATAACATTAGTTGTTTCTGTTGCACCACTCTGATACAAATGGAAAACCTTCCTATGATGATCTCCATCACGGGTTCAACACTACAATGGTTCTCTTCAATTGCCTCTATTTTGTTGCTCCACAAGATGAGACCCATGTCCTCTCTCAACTGCATTGAACTTCCTACACAGGGCCACATTCTCCTTGTCACCTGCATCTTGAGGTCTTCCTCACTTTTGACATCATTTTCCATTTGTCTTCTCATTCCCTTTCCAATATCGCTTGGGCTCAAACTTGTGCTTTGATTGCTTGTAATGATGCTTCAACATCCTGATGGATTCCTCCAGTGACTGAGGTTCATCAAACTCAACCTGCTCTTTGAATGTTACTGGAAACCCACTGATGATAAGCGACATACCTTAACATCTCCAAGAATTTGCTAGTGTACTCATCATCTATCATAGAACACATCTTCATCTCATAGAACTCCTTAGCCTTGTCATCATAATACCTTTTCGACAAGTACTTCTTCTTGAAGATTCTGTCAAACACATCCCAAAATCAAGTCGTCTTCTCTAATGCCTTTGAGATTCTTCACATCTTCCATCCAGATATTTACTTTCACTTTGAGAATACAGGTAGCTACAGCCTACCTTGGCTTTCATGTTTTTCGAGTAAGCATGCAATTTGAAGATATTCTTCATCCTGAGAAACCATGCTTTTGTAGCTTCAGACTTCTTCATCTCTCCATCAAAATTTAGTAGGCTTGTATTTTTTGAACTTCTTTGGAAAATACTGCTTCACACTCCTCATGTAGGGATGATGGTGGTGATGGCGATAATGTCTCTTGGAACCAGAACTAGAATAGAACCCATAGGAAATACCGCTCCTATTAGGTGTATCCAATGACATTCCACCTCTGATCATATCATTTGTGTCCAACCTATATCATGATCAAGACTTGCTACCATAATCCCCATTAGTCTTCTCTTGTTGCCTATCTCCATGACTAATCTTTAGTTGTCACTTTTTATGAAAATCTGAAATATTATGAAGGATAACTACAATAAATTCTTCTTGCTTTTCTTGAGCTATGGAAAGCCCTTTTTCTGTCTCAATCAACCTATTATTATCTTCCTTACAACTTATTATTTATGCCTTCAAACTTCTTAGTATATTGGTTATATTAAAAGAATGCTCTTCTCCTAGGTAATTAACTAACCAGTCCCATTCCATTGAATTTTGATCAGGCATATAAGGGGAATCATGTGAATTGTAGTCCACCATTTTTCTCTTCATCTTTGATCTTCTCTTTCCTGCAAACATACCATGTTAGGTAACCAAATATACACATAGTCTAAATCATACCTTTGTGAATTTCAGGGGAGGCTATCACATCTACACAACTCAATCCAAATTAGCAATATATATATA
>APFE030167287.1:76699-122799 GCA_000404065.3 Pinus taeda | reverse complement strand
CTCCCAGATCCATGATCCATACTCTAATTCCTTTTCCTTCATCAATTTCTAGAGGACTGAGTTATTGCTACCATATCCTCGATTGATGGTTGTTTGAATGAATGATTTAGTTTAGAACATTTCAGTTTCTTGCTGTTTCAATTAGATTTCCTTTTCAAGCATTCATTTACTTGTGGGTTTTAAGCACTATACTACAAAACATTACTCTTGAGTAAATAGCCGCCTCAGACAGAGTACACTCTTGAAATAAAAAGTCGTCCCTGGGTTGATAATTAATGTGAGGTAATTAGGTGTTAAAAAGACCCTTTTTATCGCTCCACACCTACTATCCAAAATTGGTTGGCTATTGCTTGGTTGCCTTACTATGCTGAAACTATGCCTAAATGATTCCCATTTTACTAAGGAGA
Organism: Pinus taeda; assembly: GCA_000404065.3. Taxonomy (NCBI): domain Eukaryota; kingdom Viridiplantae; phylum Streptophyta; class Pinopsida; order Pinales; family Pinaceae; genus Pinus; species Pinus taeda. The sequence continues at coordinate 122,392 of APFE030167287.1, read as the reverse complement.
AAGGAGTGCTTGAAAGTCTTGGCTAGAAATTAGAAACTCATCCAGAGGATGCTTCCAACATCAAGGCTGAAGTGGTTGTAATGATCCCTTTACAATTATATTTATAATACATTATGTGTTTACTTTCCATAAATTTGTCTATCACTACTCATTTAGTGTGATACTCCTTGATATGTCACATAGTTTATGCTAGAATGAATTATGCTATGTATGCTTTCATGGTCTTAGTTTGATCTTCCTTGTAGGTATTCATCCACGACAATGTAGAGAGGATTAAACATGGAAGTGAGAAGATTGATAATGACATCAACAAGTGTTAGCATCAGAGTGAGGTAGGTCATCTATCTTACTTTTTATTTTTTGATATAAACTAGGAAACTTTGCACATGTTTGTCTAGTTCATCACTAGATCCTCCCACAGGACTAGAGGGACCATTTCTGTCTACATAATGGATTGTCTACACAACAAAATGGTGATTCCATTGGGGAGCTTATAGCCCTTAAAAGCTCTATTTTATGTTTGGTCTTTGTGACCAATTTGGCCGACCTCCTAGTAATCTGTAATGTAGGTTCACCATATGTTTGCATTCTAAGTAATTTGTCCTTTGGAGTGTCAATTCTAGATATTTATTTGAAATTTCTTTTATTTTTCCAAGTCTTTCTCATTCAACACATTTTATCTAGGAATAGCCACATTGTCAGTGCAATTTTTTATTAACAACAGCGTTGAAATTCCTGTCAGCGTAGGTTTTGACTGTTACAGTCACGTTGATCTTTAAAACTTGAAAAAATTTAGGCTTTCTCCCAGAAAGGTCTAGTGTGTCTTGATCTCTGAACCATCCTCTTGCTCTGTGTGCTTTGTATTTGTCAGTATTTTGGTTGATTTATTGTTGGTTTTCAAAAATCCATCCCATTGCTTGAAGTAGTGGAAGTGAGTTCTTGTTGAGTCATTAGGCCTTTAGGTCTTTAGATCAATTAGATTTATTGTTTGTTGCTTGCGTGTGTGGAAGGAATATTGATTTGTTATTGATTGAGCGTTATTAATTCTTTTTAAATCATAAAAGAAATCATATTTGCATTTTATTCGCTTTCATCTCAAATTTTACTTTTTGAGTTGCGTTAGGTTAAATTGCATTGAAAAGTCATTTTTGGGATCATAATTGAGCATATATTACATTGCTTAGTTTTGAAAGTTGAGAAGAAGTGCATTCCCATTTATTGAAAAGAGAAGTGAAAAAATTCATGTAGGTGCATTTGAATTGAATTTCATTTTACGTTTGGTGAGTGGATTCGAAATAAAAGTGAAAAAATTCATGTAGGTGCATTTGAATTGAATTTCATTTTACTTTTGGTGAGTGCATTGAAAAATAAAAGTGAACAATTCATGTAGTTACATGTTAGTGAACTGAAGTTTGTTTTACCTTTGTTGGGTGCACTGGAATATTGAAATTGAAAGATCTATTTAGGAAGATTTATATGCTGCATACTTGATTTTTGTATCAATGTTTGAACCTCTTCCCTATGCTAGATAACTCTGATTGAATTGAAAAGAATCATTTTTTCATACTATTTTCATCATAGGTGTTCAGGTGACATAGATATTTAGTGTTAAAATAGAAACTTAATTGAAGATAAACTTAAAATTTACCTCAATTAACGTAAGGAGCATTTTTCATTAACAAAAAACATTTATCGGTCTGGGTTAGAGACGTGTTTTGAAATCACTATTTGTAGCATCTATCATTGATTGCCAGCATTGTATCCCGGGGTGAAATCCCATTCCACATACAAAAGTGTATATGATCATTCTCCAATACTTTCAAGTATATCGTAGGCGGTCCACACATGGTAAGTATATAGGAACACTCTCATCAAACGGTTATGCATTAGATAGTGCTACTACAGACTACATTCCCACGTACCATCACATGTATTTTGGGAGTCCCCAATAGGTTGTTATCCATCCATAGGTAACCAAGTTTGTCGCCTTGTATACCATGATACATCAAACACAACATTTAGGTAGATTGGATTCCATACGTTAAGTGCTTGGTTCACCAAGGTGTACATAGAAGTTCATGGTTGCTTGGTAAACCCTCATGCCTAGTTTACCCCTTTTTGATTTATTTCTTTTTGTTAATTTCTAAAATCAATTAGCCATGGAATCACATATTACCCATGAAATAAAAACTGCTTTTGTCCTCAAGATTAATAGCTAATTATAAAATCATAATTGAGCTAAACCATTCACCAACACACATTACTGATTGATTTTATGAAAATACATCATGTCTGAATCACAAGGAGTCCAAAACAAGACCCCGAATATCAATGGAGATAATAATGCACCCGATTCACCTAGAGTTCTAGGTTCTGATAGTGTTGAGCTTGAATCGATTGAAAACCAAGGTGTTGAACTTGGTCTTGTCCTAAGTATCCAACCCCTTACTTACTGGCCATCGCCAAAGTCAGTAGGCTCATCTCAGGACTCTCCTCCGGCTAGTCCTCAACCTACTTCAGAGCTCTTGCTTTTCCTCCCAATCCACTCTTTGAATCAGATCCTATAGATCTTGTATATTTATCACCTCTGCATTTTTATAGTCCTTTTGATGCTCCCAAGGTACCTTTGGGTCCTTCTCCTCGAGCAACTTGGGTTCCCAACCGAGAACTATTCCCAACCATGGAAATAGAAGGTGGTAACCCACCGTGGGTCAACACCTCAAGATGTTTATGTGGAAATTTCTGGAACTCATATTCCAAGTACTTAAATTGATCCTTTATTACTTCTTCCTCTATAAGGCTTCCCTTATGTTTTTGCACCCTACATGACGAGTGGGCGAAGTACACCTCCTGCTTATAGTGCACCCTTGGTCTCGATGATACTTTTTCTGACAATTCTGGTGCAAATTCACTATTTCATAATATTATTTGGTCATCTAGTGTCACTCCTACTACCATCTCGTTTGTTCCAAACATGTTGGTAATTGCACTAACCCCTACCAACCTATAGTTTCTGTACGTGGAACACATGTTCTTCTTAATATTTCTTTTCCTCCTACTATATTCACAGTAACTATGGTCCCCAATGTGAGTGGACAATGTTGGGCTGTGTTATATTCTTTCCATGACTAGCCCATGTAGTTACTTGGGGGTTAGAAGAGGGGTGGAGTCCCCCCTTCGTTGTGCCAATTGGACAGTGGGGGGGTCACAGGGGGGCGGGTAGCCCCCCTCTACGGGGTCTAGGGTAGTGCCCCAGGAATTTTTTTTTTGGACCCTATATTAGGTTGGGCGGACCTACCTATGGTTTTGTGCATGGTTTTCGCACATGGTTTTACACGCGATGGTTTTTGGTCCATGGTTTTGGACGTGATGGTTTTCGGTCGAGGTATTGGATGCTTTGACATTTATAAATATGTATTGTAACATTGAAAGGAACATAATGAAAAATCAAGCTAGTAGCCCCAGTTTTGGGATCGAGGGGAAAATCTCTCTGTATATGTGTTTTATGTGTTATGCTCTCACATTGTTTATTTTCTGTGTTTTAAAATTCGAATGCAGGTAAATTTTGTATGGGGTTAAAACCTACAGTTGGTATCGAAGTTGTTTTGGCTTCAAGGGGATGCCTTTGTTGCTAAGGGGTTTCGCTTGGGCCTATGGTAGACCTTGTTCAGTGGGAGATCTGCGGGATCGATTCTGGTGGTGAGAGAAGATGACGAGCAGTGGAAAAATAGAGATCAAGAAACTTAATGGTCAGTGTTTTGAGTTGTGGAAACTCAAGATGGTGGATCTGTTGCTAGATAAAAATCAGTGGATCACGGTAGATCCATGTACTAAACCAATGGGAGTGTTTGATGAAGAATGGAAGAAGTTGGATTAGAAGGAAAAATGCACAATACGATTGTGTGTCTTAGATTCAGTATTGCTGAATGCATCAGGGGAAGCTATGGCGAAGGATTTGTGGGACAAGCTAGGGACTTTGTACCAATCTAACTCTCTGGTGAATAAACTGTTCTTACAGAAAAAATTGTATAACCCAAGGATGAAAGATGGAGGCTCAGTGATAAAGCATCTGAATGCATTTAATACTGTGGTAAGTCAGTTATTGTCTGTTGATATTAAAACTTCAGATGAAGATAAGTGCATTAGCTTGTTGTGTTCTCTACCAGATTTGTGGGATAACCTAGTTATTGCAATAGGTAGCAATGCAACTGCCTTGCAGTTTGATGAAATAGTCTCATTCTCGCTGACGGAGGAGATGAGACGGAAAAATATGGAGAGCCAGAATAGTGATGCCTTGTTTGTATGAGGACAGTCTGAGAATAGAAACAAAAATAAGTCATTGAGTGGGAGATCTAGATCTAGAGGGAGATCTATTATTAAATATGATGTCAAACCAAAGGAACCTGAGAAGATAGAGTTTGAGCTTAAGGAGGAAGAACTTGACTCTACGGTAGAGGATGAATCAGAGGATGAAGAGCCACAAACTCCAGGTGTGAGAAGATCAGTTCGAGAAAGAAGGTAGCCAAAAAGGTATAGTCCATTTGATTTCTGTTCAAATTTTGCTTTATCTATCACTGATGATGATCCCAAAACTGTGAAGGAAGAAATAGATTCAAAGGATGGAAAAGTCTGGAAAGAGGCCATGGTTGATGAAATGGCATCTTTGCACAAAAATGAGGCATGGGATCTAATGGAGTTGTCGGCTAAAAGCAAACCCATTGGCAGCAAATGGGTGTTCAAGAAGATGACAAATGGAGAAGGAAAGGTGGAGAAATACAAAGCTTGGTTGGTAGCAAAAGGTTATTTGTAGGTGTCAGGAATTGATTTTGGTGATATTTTTTCTCCTGTTTCCAAGGTAGTTTCTATTAGATTAATTTTATCTGTTGCTGCTGCTTTTGATTTTGAGGTAGAACAGATCGATGTGAAGACAACATTTCTTCATGGGGATTTGGAAGAGGAGATCTACATGAAGCAACCTAAAGGATTTGCGGTGAAGGGTAAGAAAGAGTTGGTATGCAAGTTAAAGAAGTCTCTGTATGGGTTAAAATAGTCACCAAGGATGTGGTATTAGAAATTTGATACATTTATACAGGGACTTGGCTTCACCAGAAGCAAAGTATATAATTGTGTGAATTTTAAATTGATTGGTGACCATGTTATTTATTTGGTCTTGTATGTTAATGATATGTTGTTTGTTGGAAATGACAAAGAAATTATCCAGAATTTGAAGACCCAATTGTCCTCCAAATTCGGCATGAAAGATCTTGGTGCTACAAACTATATTTTGGGCATGGAAATTAAAAGAGATTGGGAAAGGAGGAAGCTCTGGTTAAGCCAAAGGAAGTATGTCGAGACAATATTGCAGAGGCTTAATATGCAGGATAGTAAACCAGTGAATTTTCCTATTCCTATAGGCGTAAGTTATATGTCGAACAGTGTCCTAAGACACGAGAAGAGGAAGAGGACATGTCTCGTGTTCCATAAGCAAGTGTACTCGGTAGCCTAATGTATGAAATGGTGTGTACTAGACTAGACATTGCATGTGTAATGGGAGTATTGAGTAGGTTTATGTCAAAACCAGGAAAGGAGCATTAGACAATAGTGAAGAGGGTTTTCAGGTATTTGCATGGCACTAGTGATTATGGTTTGTGCTACCAATGAAGACCAAGATTGGGTAGAGTGTTGGATATTCGTGGCTTTGTTGATGTAGATTGGGTTGGAGATCTGGATCTGAGAATATCTACGAGTGGATATGTGTTTAACCTATTTGGAGGTGCAGTCAGTTGGATTAGTAAGAAATACTCTGTAGTGGCACTATCAACTACAGAGGTATAATACATGGAAGCCACTCATGCAAGCAAGGAATCAATTTGGTTGCAGAGGTTGTGTTCAAGTATGGGGTTAGTAAAGGGAGCTATAAGGATAGACTGTGATAGCCAAAGTGCAATTTTCTTGGCAAAGAACCTTGCTTATCATTCAAAGACAAAGCACATCGATGTTCGGTATCACTTTGTGAGGGATATGATAGAAGAGAAAAAAGGTGTTGTTGGTAAAGGTGGACACTTTGAAGAATACTACAGATGCATTGACAAAGTCTGTGAGCTTTGATAAGTTCTCTTGGTGTAGAGAAACAATGGGTGTTGCAGGGCTGGATAAATGACTAAACTCTCTTGTGGCCCCCTGTGGAAAGAAAACACCAAGTGGGAGAATATTGGGTTGTGTTATATTCTTTCCATGACTATCCCACATAGTTAACTAGGTGGTTAGAGGGGGGCAGGTAGCCCCCCTCTATAGTGTCTAGGGCGCGCCACAGGAAATTTTTTCTAGACCTTATATTAGGCTGGGCGGACCTACCTCTGGTTTTGTGCATGTTTTTCACACATAGTTTTGGACGCAATGGTTTTTGGTCCATCGTTTTGGATGTGATGGTTTCCGGTCCATGGTTTTGGGCACGATGGTTTTCAGTCCATGGTATTGGATGCTTTGTCATGTACAAATATGTATTGTAACAATGAAAGGAACATAATGAAAAATCAAGCTAGTAGTCCCGGTTTTGGGATCTAGGGGAAAATCTCTATGTATATGTGTTTTATGTGTTATTCTCTCGCATTGTTTATTTTCTGTGTTTTAGAATTCGTATGTAGGTAATTTCTGTATAGGGTTAAAACCTATAGAAAACCTACAAATTCATATGCTCCACTATCTCAGGGGAAAATACCTCTGCCCTACATACCTCCTGCTTCTAGTGGAATCTATTCACGCCCTTCTCCCATATCAGGGGGGCAAGTCAACCCATTGGTGTTATTTCTAACCCAAGTGAAACAAATGTTCCACCTATATTGCGTAACGTCACAGGGACCTACCTCTCAATATATCCAAACTCCTTATGAGTAGAGAGGTCCTCAAATTCAGTATGGTCCTCAAGTGTAGTATTCTTCTAGGATTGGAAATCCTCCTCCGCATCCAAAAATTCCTATCCAACCACAGCAGAGACCCTACCTACAACAACAACCGCAACTGCAAGTTTCCTACCAATCACAAAAAGGGCCTTACTAGCAACCACAGACACAAGTTCCTATCCAACCCCAGTAAGGACCTTACCTGCAACTGCAAAAATAGGTTTCCTACCAACCCCAAAAAGGAACCTTCACAGACTACAACTACAAGTTCCCATGCAATCACAATGGGGACCTTACCAACAACTGCTACCACATTCACAACAAATGCAATAGGGACCTTACCAACAATAGTATGGTCAATTTTCTTCACAGACTTCATACATCCAATATGGTCACCAAAATCAATGTGGTCAACCTCCTTATGTTCAACCTCCATATGGTAAACCTCCTTATGGTTAACCTCCATATGGTCATCCTCCCTATGGTGAACCTCCATATGGTCAACCTCCCTATGGTGAACCTCCATATGGTCAACCTCCTTATGGTCAACTTCCTTATGGACAAAACCCATCATAGTGGGGGAAAACCTAAACTCAGCAAGGTTGGAATACTCATTTTAGTACATATGAGAGACCTTACACCCCATATAACCCACAACTTCCATTCTTGGCAACGTTGGAATTGTCGGATGTGTGACGTCTCACAAATGACCCAATACGACACACACTGTATTGGCCTTTGGTCCCAACTAAAATACCTAGTGATTGTCCTAAGTTTGAAGGTAAATCTAAAGAACACTCTTAAGGGCATGTTATGACTTACCACCTTTGGTGTTCCTTTAACTCTCGGTTTGATGACAAAATCTGATCGTGTCATTTCCAGTGCACTTTAATGGGTTTTGCCACTAAATGGTACATCGATCTCCCTCGAGGTTCCTTCCAAGATTTCAAGACTTTGGCCATGGATTTCCTCACCCATTTCCAATTTCCTATCTGGTACGATACTAGAACCCATCTCTTAACATCTTTGCAACAAAAGACTTCCACTCAATCTCTGATCATATCCATGAATGGGGATGTAGATGCCATCTCATCAAATTTGACATTCTGGATCAACTTTTGACTAAATGGTTTACCAAATTATTCATCCCTCATATTTATAAATACATAGCCATGGGTGGTTGTGTAATCGAGGAACAAGTCATCGCTTGTGCCCAGTATTTGGATCTTGTTTATTCACAATCTGGCACATTGTATGAACTCCTACCTAGTGCCCATTGTCAAATGACCTTCGATTGGTCCTGCATCTTTCACACCTATAGATACATCGCCCATTGATGGTATCATTGGATTTATGGAATAGTGGTCTAGTAGTACCCTAATTACTTCTACAAAACCTAAGTCTACTTAGGTCGTTGCTAACTCCAATATTGGAGACAACTCAAAGAATCCTGGTAAAACCTTAGAGGTAAATGTTGTCCAGTCTATTACAACAGAAAAATCCTCAAAAAGAAAGAAGAAGGGTAAAGAAAAAGTTAAGCAGGATAGCCCCCAACAAGATTCCCAAAAACCGTTAGTTGATGATTCATCAAAATGAAAGCATAAATATCCTTGCCTTATTTGTGATGAAGATCATTATACTAAGGTTTTCCACCGACCTGCCGAATTAAGTCATCTTCTGAAAGGAACCATAGGGATGCTAGTTGTGATGGAAGAATCTTTTACATCTCATCAGATGCAAATGGTAGACCAACCCCATGCTCAAACCTCTAGAAGCTCTCAAGTATTCATGAGTGGCTCAGAACCTGTTTTCATAGCCACTAGGTCAACATATTATCCTCCTCTTGAAATACCAATGGTGGAGAAAGATGCCATTGATATAACCTCTTCCTCTAGTTCACTAAAGTTTATTCCTCTCCATATCGAGAAGCCTAACACTAATTCCATAATCCGACCACCCTTAAAGGTGTTCTTTGGAAATTGTCTTATAATCCGAATGTGCGAGCTTCCCAACACTACAATATTATAGAAGATTTGGCTCAAGCACCCTCAACAATGTTGGTTTTGGAGTCCTTCAGATGTGTTCATCACAATGGAAGGCTTTTGTATCCACCATTGGAGGAATTGATCACACGGATTACAGTCTGATCATTTTTTATCTTGAAAACCATGTCCTCACTTACCACCTCGACTTTATTTCTCATACAAGTTGTTCTCATGAGAAAAACCATTCACCAGACTGTTGTTGATGAAGGGGCCTCTACATGAATTATGCCCTTATTATGTTGGAAAGCTATTGGTTCCCCTCCTCTCAACCAGTCCCCAAATACATTGGAAGCTTTCAATGGTAGAGGTTTCCAACCATATGGTGTTCTCAACTCCTTACCCATTCAGTTTGAAGGAAAAACTATTAATCTGGAAGTAGAGGTTTCTGACGTGAATCTCAATTATAACCTTCTACTTGGCTAAAACTAGACTCGTTCAATGTTTTGTGTGATCTCTTCTATTTTCCACATACTTAGTTTTCCCCACTAAGGGAAAATTTTCATAGTGGACCAATTGACCTTCTTTTCCTCTAACTCCTTAAACGATAATGTACCTTATGTTGGGAAAACCAACATTCCTTATGAACATGTTAGAGCGGGTATTTTTAAAGACTCTACCTTAATGGGAACTTTTTCTCTTCCTCCTACCACCAATGTTTCCACAGTTAACATGATCTTGTCTAGTAATGGCCCTTGGATCATCCTATCCCTAATTAGATTGATAATTTTGGTGACATTATGCCAGTTGGCCCCATTGAACAAGATTACCAAGTCATCCTTGTGGCTTCTGTTGTAGCATCTGGTATCAATGATAAATTGAATATGGTCCTAGACTCATATTCACAAAATTCTTGGCTTGGTTCATCAGATTTTTAAGACCCTTTTAATGAGACTTTCCCCACTCACGAAAGCATCGATGAAGTCATTTCTCCTGAAGAAACCCCTTGGAATGATATTCATCATGGTTCTTCTTTTCTTCCCAATCTTAGTGTGACTCCGACCTGTCTAGAGACTTTAGTTTCCCATGCAACAACTGCTCCTTTTCAGACTCCTACCTCAGTTCACAAGGTGTTGTCTGAAGGAAATTTGGAAAATGTCTCAGTAACCATGCCCATTGACATCTCTGTGAAACTAGGGATAGTTGAAAACATTCACATATAGGCTTCTTGCTCTCCTGATGATATTAAGATATATACAACCCTATTTAGAGAATTTCGTGATGTATTTGTCTAGACTAATGAAGAAATTCTTCAAATTAATCCAAGTATTGTGGTGCATGAGATCCCAACCTACCTAGATGTGAAACATATTCGACAACGTCTTCATCTTGTGCACCCAAGGAAGGAAACTTCCATTAAAGATGAATTTGAAAATATTCTCAAATTTAGCTTTATTCACCCCATCCCACTGACAAATTGGGTTTCCCATATCATTCCAGTAACTAAAAAGAAGGAAAACATACATGTCTATGTTGATTATCGTTGTTGTGTGTGGAGCATGATTGTTTAGAGGTCTTTGTTTCAGCCAGATGTATACCCCAAGAAGTTTGTACACCCCTCCACGTGGGGGGGACTTGTCTCCCCCATGGGGGTTCGGGGGGGCCGATCCCCCCTAGCTAGGGGGTCCGGGGGCTAGTGGTCCCCTGGCGGGGTTTCGGGGCAACGCCCTCGAAGCTAAAAACAGATGTAAAATTTCCTTATAAAATATAGTAGTTTCTAGTCAATCTGGGTCATTCATTAGGCAAATGATCTAATGGTAGATCTTATGTTTAGTTTAGGGTCTTTTTCCCTAGAAGGAAACCCCTCTCTTTGTATGAGGGCATTGTATTTGAGGCTGTGTAATAGATGTGTATTCTGTGAGTGAGAAACAGAGAGGTGATACTATGAGAGAAAACAGAGGATATTACAGTGGATCTATTGTAGGTCGTGTCTCTTCATTTTGCTGGATAATAGAAAGGAAGGACTGGTTGTTTGGGGTGGAGCCCAAACTAGGTGAACCACATATATCTGTGTCACTCTTGTTTTATGTGTTTTCTGTGTTTATATTTCTACAATATTTTATGTGTTCCATTGCTTCGTAATATATAATTTTCTAACAACTGGTATCAAAGCTGAAGGTCTATTTGGCTGATAAACTCGCAAGAAATAAGGATTCCTCGTTCGAGTGGGAGAAATAGTAGAAGATGGTAAGTTTAGGGTCGAGAAATTTAATGGCCAAAACCTCTCGCTGTGGAAGATGCAGATGGAAGATTATCTGTATTAGAAAGATCTATACCTACCATTGGGTGGAAAAACAAAGATGTCGATGGGTATGACAGATGAAGAATGGAACCTTCTTGATAGAAAAGCACTTGGAATAGTACGGTTGTGTGTCGTAGCATCGGTCACCTTCAACATTTCGAAGGAAACAATGACAGATGGTTTGATTAAGGTGTTGGAGAAACTATATGAAAAACCCTCGGTCTCAAACAAGGTATTTCTTATGAAACTGTTATTTAATATGAAGATGTTGGAAGGTGGATTTGTTGCAGACCTTTTAAATGATTTTAATACTGTTACAAGTCAGTTATGTTCTATAGGGGTGAAATTTGATGATGAAGTTAGAGCTCTGTTATTCTTGTGCTCATTGCCAGAAAGTTGGAATGGTTTAGTAATGGCCATTAGGAACTCTGTTTCTGGATCTAGTACTTTAAAGCTTGATGATGTTGTCGGTGCTATCCTTAGCGAGGAAATGCGATGGAAAAGCTTCGGTGAGACATAAGGTAATGCTTTGAGTGTAGAGTCTAGGGGAAGAAAAATGGAAAGAGGAAAGAGCTCAGGATACTGCAGTAAATCAAGGAAAGGTAGATCCAAGTCCAGATCGGGGATAGTGTGCTGGAAATGTGGAAAGAAAGGACACCTAAAGAAAGATTGTAGATCTCGGAAGGGAAAAGAAGGAGATGCACAACAAGAAAACAATCATGAAGCAAATGTGACAGGTGAGGTGTTACAAGATGCTTTAATTCTTTCTTTCGAAAATATTATTGATTCTTGGTGGTAGATTCAGGGGCCTCATTCCATGCCACACCTGATAAGAAATACTTTCATGACTATGTTCAAGGAGATATTGGACAAGTTCGTTTGGGTGATGATAAACCCTGTAAAATTGTTGGAATGGGTAAGGTTCTTGTAAAACAACAGAATGGAAACCAATGGCTACTAAAGGAGGTAAGGCATGTTCCAGATCTAAAGAAAAATCTGATTTCATCAGGGCAATTAGGCAGTGAAAGTTGTGTGACAACTTTGACAGATAAAGCTTGAAAGGTCACCAAAGGAGCCTTGGTAATAGAAAAAGGAAAAAAGGTTGGTACATTGTATTTATGCAATGGTATTTCTAACTCTGTTAATGCTTTAACTTCCAAAGGAGCAGATGCAACATTATGGCATCATAGGCTGGGACACATGAGTGAAAAGAGGATGAAGATTCTTCACTCAAGGAATTTGTTGCCGGTTTGAAGAATGTTGATTTGGACTTCTGTGAGAATTACATTTATGGAAAGCAGAAGAGAGTCAGATTTTTGAGAGTTGGGAAAGAAAAGAAGAGAGAAAAATTAGAGCTTGTGCATACAAATGTATGGGGACTTGCTCAGGTATCATCTCTCTATGGCTCTCATTATTATGTTACTTTTATTGATGATGCAACTAAAAAAACTTGGATTTATTGTATTAAGAATAAATCTGATGTATTTGATACTTTCAAGAAATGGAAAACTTTGGTTGAGATTGAGATAGGAAAGAAATTTAAGTGTCTTAGATCAGACAACGGAGGTGAATATTGTAGCAAAGATTTTTATAGGTACTGTTCAGAGCATGGAATTCACAGAGAGAAGATAGTTCCAAGAAAACCACAAGAAAATGGTGTGTCAAAAAGGATGAACAGAACAATCATGGAGCATGCAAGGTGCATGAGATTGCATGTAGGATTGCCTTTACAGTTTTGGGCAGATGTTGTAGATACTGTTGTTTATCTAATAAAGGGAAGGCCTTCAAGTTCCTTGGATGGTGGTGTTCCAAAGGAAGCATGGATAGGTAAAAAGGTAAACTACTCTTTTTTAAAGCCTTTTGGTTGTGAGGCTTTTGTCCATATTAATAAAGAAAATAGAACAAAGCTTGAGGCAAAATCAAAGAAATGTACCTTTATTGGATATGGTGTTAATGATTTTGGTTATTGCTTATATGATTATGAAAATCACAAAATCATTAGGACTGGAGATGTAATATTCAATGAAAAGGTCTTGTATAAGAATTAGTGCAGGAAAAAAAACAAGAAAAAGAAAACAAGGAATACACAGTCTTTGATGAGATCACTGAAAAAGTAAAGGTGCCTGAAAATAATAATAATCAACAACCTCAACAACCATAACAACAACAACCACCACAATAGAAACAGGCACCCCAAACACTTGAAAGTGGTGTTAGAAGATCTACCAGGATAATTATACCCCATGAACGATAATCTCCTTCATTATATTATTTATTGTTGACTGATTCTGGTGAACTCGAATGTTATGAAGAAGCAATGCAAGTTGAAAGCAAGGAAGAAGTGGGAGGTAGCCATGGAAGAAGAGATGGACTCCTTAATGCATAACCAGACTTGGGACTTAGTCAGGTTGCCTGCAGAAAAAACTACATTGAAGAATAAATGGGTTTACAGGCTGAAGGAAGAAGATGGAGGAAAACAGAGTTACAAAGCTAGACTTGTGGTGAAGGGGTTTGCATAGAAGAAAGGTATTGGTTTTGATGAAATATTTTCTCCTGTTGTTAAAATGAATTCAATCAAAACTATTCTAAGTCTAGTAGCAGCTGAAGATTTTCATCTTGAGAAGTTAGATGTAAAGACAGCCTTTCTCCATGGGGATTTGGAGGAAGAGATATATATGCAATAGCCACAAGGATATGAAGTGAAAGGGAAGGAGAAACTAGTGTGCAGGTTGAAGAAGAGCCTGTATGGCTTAAAACAGGCTCCAAGGCAGTGGTATCTAAAATTTGACAAGTTTATGTCTGAACAAGGTTATACTAGATGTCACTCTGATCATTGTGTTTATTTGAAAAAACAAAATGATGGTAGCTATATTATATTGTTATTGTATGTAGATGACATGCTTGTTGCAGGGTCTAACATGCAGGAAATAAATGTGCTCAAAAGAAAATTGGCAAATTCATTTGCAATGAAGGATTTGGGAGCTGCAAAACAAATCCTTGGTATGAGAATAACTAGAGACAGGAAAAATCGCAAATAAACATTGTCTCAGAATGAGTACATACAAAAGGTGTTGAAAAGATTTAATATGCACAATGCAAAACTAGTTAGTACACCTTTTGCTAGCCATTTCAAACTTAGTAAGGAAATGTGTCCAAAGACCCAAGAAGACATGGATTATATGTCTAAAGTTCCATGTGCATTAGTAGTTGGAAGCTTAATGTATGCAATGGTCTGCAAAAGTCCTGATATTGCACATGCAGTGGGAGTTGTAAGCAGGTACATGAAAAATCCAGGAAAGGAACATTGGATGGCAGTGAAATGGATTTTTAGATATTTGAAAGGTACCACAAATCAAGCATTATGCTTTGGTGGTTCAAACATTTCTCTACTGGGATATGTTGATACAGATATGGTAGGTGACAGAGATAATAGGAGGAGCACTACAATATATGTATTTACTGTAGGTGGAACAACTGTTAGTTGGGTTTCAAAAATCCAAAGTGTTGTTGCACTTTCAATAACAGAAGCAGAGTATGTTGCTACTGCAGAGGCTAGTAAAGAAATGATTTGGTTACAAAGGTTTATGGGTGAATTGGGTAAGGAGCATGATATGGGCACGTTATACAGTGATAGCCAAAGTGCCATTCATCTTGAAAAGAACTCAACATTTCATTCCAGGACTAAACACATACATATCAAGTACCATTTCATATGATCAGTGTTGGAATATGGAGAGTGGAAGCTGGAAAAGATACACACTAGCTAGAATTCTGTAGATATGCTAACAAAAGTTGTAACTAGGGAGAAACTGAGAATATGCTCAGTTTCAATTGGTCTTCAACGATGATGATGAAGATGAGAAACAACCAAGTCCAAAGAGGAGTCATTGTCCAGCAAATGAAGCAATGATGGAGTTGCTACAATCATTCTCCAAGTGGGAGATTGTTGTGTGTGGAGCACGATTGTTTAGAGGCCTTTGTTTCAGCTAGATGTATACCCCAAGAAGTTTGTACACCCCTCCAAGGGGGGGGGGGCATGGGGGGGGGGGTGCAAGGGGACTGATCCCCCCCAGTTGGGGGGTCCGGGGGCCAGCGGTCCCCCGGCGGGGGTTTGGGGGTAGAGCCCTTGAAGCTAAAAACAGATGTAAAATTGCCTTATAAAATATAGTAATTTATAGTCAATTTGGGTCGTTCATAGGCGGATGATCTAACGATAGAAATTATGTTTAGTTTAGGGTTTTTTGCCCTAGAGGGAAACCCCCCTCTTTGTATGAGGGAATTGTATCTGAGGCTGTGTAATAGATGTGTATTTTGTGAGTGAGAAACAGAGAGGTGAGACTATGAGAGAAAATAGAGGATATTACAGTGGATCTACTGTAGGTTGTGTCTCTTCATTTTGCTGGATAATAGAAAGGAAGGACTGGATATTCGGGGTGGACGTAGGCCAAACTGGGTGAACCACGTATATCTGTGTCTCTCTTGTTTTATGTGTTTTCTGTGTTTATATTTCTGCAATATTTTATGTGTTCCATTGCTCTGTAATATATAATTTTCTAACAAAGGTGATATTAATTGATCTCATCCTAAGGATAATTACTTTACTCCCTTTATCAACGAATGTGATAAGAGTGAAATATTTTGCTTTATGGACGGATTTTTTGGATATAACCAAATTAACATATTTCCTGCTGATCAACATAAGACCACCTTTATATGTCCTTGGGGACTTTCACCTATAAAAATCCTCCTTTTGGCCTAAAAAATGTTGGTGCCACCTTCAAACATGGAATGTCTTATGATTTCCATGATATCAAACACATCGTCTTGTTGTATCTTGATGATTTACCCACAAACTCATCTAAACATCAAGACCATTTGGCTCACCTATGGGTGATTTTTATTCACTTTCGACACTACAATCTCTTGTTAAATCCTCATAAGCATTTCTTTTGTGTCAAATCTAGTCATCTCTTAGGATTTGTAGTGTCCAAAGAGGGAATCTGAATCGATCCTCTTAAGGTGGAGGCCATTGTCAATCTACCACCTCCATCTTATTTAATCCAACTTCAGAGTTTTCAAGGGAATGCAAACTTTCTTTGTCGCTTCGTCCCAAACCTGAGCTTGTCAAGCGTTCTACTCTCCTTTTGAAGAAATGGGTCCCATTCATTTAGAATGACCTTACTCAGAATTCCTTTATTCTTATTAGAGCGCTTTTGTTTCATCCTCCTAATTACCATCGCAATTATGTCTTATACTTGGCCATCGTTGATAGTACCATTGGCATAATGTTGGTTCAAGATGATGAAGATGGAAATTAACATGTTATATACTACTTGAGTCATAATCTCTTTGATGTTGAGACTTGATATTCCCAAGTAGAAAAGTTGGCATTGGAAATAGTTCATGTTTTCCAACATTTTCACCACTACATTCTCCCACGCAAAACTATAGTGATATCAGATTGTAACCCCATGAATTATATTCTGTCTTGGCAGTTACTTGGGGGAAAATACTCCAAATGGATTGTCATCCTATAGGAGTTTGACTTCAGGATTCACCAAAGCTAAGTCCAAGAAATCACTAGTCCTTGTCGAATTTATTTATGACCTTCCCTCTACAACAATGACTATTGTATCTTATGAGTTTGTTCTTGATGAAGCTCTCTTCCTTATTAGCACCCACGATCCATGGTATGGAGATATCATCATATATCTCCAAACTCATACCTTTAGATCAGAGTTATCTGGCATTGAACGACATCGTATCTGGCACTAATCCCAACCCTATCACATTATTTGGGATACATTATACTGCCTTGGTGTGGATTAAGTCCTTCCACTATCTAAGGCATGAGGAAGCTTAGAAATATTTAAATGATTTCTAGTCTAGAGCCTGTGGTGATCATATGTTAGGATATGCTACCATTCAAAATATCCTTTGCGTCGGTTATTTTTGGCCCTCTATTTTCAAATATTGCATTCTTGTGGCCCATAAATGTCATGCTTTCCAGATTTACAATGTAAAACAATGCACTCCACCCACTCCCTTATAGCCAGTTATCACTGTTGGACCATTTTATGACTTGTAACCCTCACTCAGCTGGCGGGCATGCATACATCATCATTGTTGTTGATTATTTCACAAAATCGGCCAAGGTGATGCCTACCTACAATGCAAATGGTGAAATTGTGGTTCTGTTTCTATTCAACCATGTTATATCTCGGTTCGGTGTACCACATGCCATGGTCATTGACCATGGCTCCCATTTTCAAAATCACATGATGACAAAATTTGCTGCTCATTTGGGCTTACATCATGATAGCTCAACTCTGTATTACCCACATGAAAATGACCAAGTTGAAGTTGTCAACAAAGTTTTGGTCACTATGCTTCAACGAACCATTGGGAAGCACAAAAAGAACTGGCATCTCGTGCTTTTTTTGGCCTTATGGGCTTACCAAACTGTTGCTAAAATGACATCTAGATTTACACCTTTCCAATTGGTCTATGGTCTGGAAGCCACCCCACCTATTGAATGTGAAATCTCATCATTAAATCTAGTTTTTGGGATACTTCATCTAAGGAAGAATGGTTGCTTTACCTAGAAATTACTGACGAGACTTGCCAAATTTCTTAATTGGTAACTGAGAATGAAAAGAGACGAGTCAAAACTCATGATTATGATAAAACCATGACCTCTCATACATATGTTGAAGGTGACTTGGTCTTACTGTGTAATAAATCTAAAGGAAAATTAGGTGTTGGAAAGTTCAAACCTATCTTGCATGGACCCTATATTGTTAAATGAGTATTACAAAAGGGTACATATGATTTAGTTGACTATGATGGAAATCAGTTGTTTGAGCCCCACAATGGACTCTACCTTAAAAATTATTATGCTTGATTTTGTGTGGATACTTTGTACATTAGTGTGCATTCTTTTGGTGTGATTGTTTGCATTTTTGCAAACATGTTTTCCCCTACTTACCATGCGTTCCACTTGGTTTGCAGATGTCAACGAACCCTATTCCTTATTTCAGTTTCACTGATGGCACTTTCCATAGTACACAAAATATTTCTTTTGCTACATAGGCACTCTTTGCTCCCAATGACGAGTTAGTGAGTTTACAGGGTATCCGTTTAGGTCATACAACTAATAACATAGTTGAATATAGTGTGGTTATCAAACTATTGTCATAAGCTATTTCTCTTGGTAATAGGGTGTTAGTTGTTAAACTTGATTCACAACTCATTGTTCTACAATTAAACATGCATTATTCCATCAAAAACCCTAACATTTTAAGGATGTATTTGCATGTTTGTCTCTTGGAAAGGAATTTTGATTACATCACATATCATCACATTCCAAGACATCTAAATACATTAATAAATGCATTATCTAACTATGTTTTAGATCGACATTTATAGCATATGTAAAACCAAAACCATGGTATTAATAGAACATCATGTTACATAGGGTAAACATCTATCTATCTATCTATCTATCTATCTATCTATCTATCTATCTATCTATCTATTCTATCTATCTATCTATCTATATATATATATATATATATACATATATATATATATATATATATAGGGTTTGCAAATGTTTATTACATCAAAAATCAAACCTGTGTTCTGAGACACATGGCTTCTTGAGCCTACATAAGTGCAAAAAATAAAACTAGATACATGGTTATCTACCAACATGGTGCTCGTGATAGCATGAAACAACCCTAATAACTCAACGTAATGGCCGACGTAGTTTGGCTGACACTCCCACATTATGCAGACTGATACTGGAGTGTCACCTCCTTAATAGTCACATACTCTAGAATGCCTCTCTTCAAGGCCTTCAAGACTTGTTCCATATCTACAATGGGATTGGTTCTCTCCTCATAGGGTGTGTCCTCAATCTATTGTGCCACCCTCCTCACTATTGGAGAAATCCCTGGAGGTCTCTTTGGTCCAACATCTATAAATATCATAAATTTTAATCTTAGTTCACATAATAAAAGAAAATTGAAAAAATTGAAAAACTTCAAAAATATTTCTTTACCTAAGTCAGTCCACTATGCTCTAGGTGGTAGTGGTAGATTAGGATATCGCTAGAATTCCATATCAACATAGGACCAATCATCTACCATCATGATTTCTTTTCGCAACCATCTAAAGAATGTTGGGGGGAAGGACATCTGTTGAGCACCTCCATGATAGGGCATCAATTCACCCCACCTCAATAGTCATGGATCCCTGGGTCCAAGAGCTTCCACCTCTATCCACTAATACTCGAACAATGGGACACACTTTAGGAAGAATATCACCAATATTGATTCGTAGCCAAACTGATTAAGTCTCCATTTCTTGCATTTGGTGAGATGGTCCTTCATGTTTGCTAGTAATTGATGAGTCCCATAAATGGGTAATTATATGGGATCATTTTGCCTCGTAACTTAGCTTAATCCACCATTCTGTTTAGTTTATTGCATGATTTTTTGTTATATTTATGCTAATAGAGTGAGCTAGATTGGTCATTATGCCATGGAGTCTAATGTGTGTTTAATGCATATTTTTGCTCAATTTTGGAGACAAAGTCAAAGATTTAATGGACATTTGGTAGCAAATATTTGAAGAAGACAAGGGAGAGGATTTATAGGAGGGTATCCCCCTCATTTATGACTCCCCACTTCGAATTCTCCATCATGCAGCTCGGAGCACAAGCAACTACATCAATGCACCAAACAGGCAACCGAGCAAGTGGAGGATAACTTCTATTTATCTCACGTTTTGTGAGCTAAGCCTGCCTAATTTTAAGGAAGCTATTGGGAGCTTCATTTGTATAAGTAGAGAGGCGTAGGGCCTAATTAGGTTGTTAGAAGTTAGTCAAATTTTTGAATTTTTGTTGCAGCTTTGCTCAGCTCAACTTCGAGCTTACTTTTGTTGACAGTTTCATGTAATCCTATTATTATTTTGATAAGGAAGGTGAGATCTTGTTTGAGCTAGCATTAACTTACCTCAAAGGGCTAAAGCTCTTAGGTTAGGGCCCAATCCAAGTAGCCAAGCTCCTCTTGTTTTTTATTTATATGCTTCATTTCAGTTTATGAATTAGTTGTTGTTAGATAGGTTTCTTTCTTAGTTAAGAATATGTTGCTTTTGGTGATTTAAAAGGTTGTTTCCATTTTAGTTTTTTGTAGTAGGTTGAAAAATGATCAGAAAAAGATACAAAAATGCCATCGACAGAGCCTTGGCCTCCTTTCCTCCCTCTAGGACCATGAACTGAGGACAAGACCCTCTTGTTGTCATAGAAAACACAGATTTTCCTTTTCCATAGGATTTCTAGTGTTGCAGTTTGTTAGAAGGTTGATTCTTTGCTGTAGATCTATTTTACCATGCCCATTTTTGTCTTTGCAATAAATTTTGTTCCATTTTTCTTTCCATGTAGCATTTTTTAGCATTTACTTTCCTAGATTAGAATTTAGACTAGCTTGATGCATAATTCTCTTTTTTAATGTAGCTAGTTTCCTTGCTTGCTTAATCTCATGATGTGAGTTTCAGTTCTCTTGTAGAAATCCTCTTCTCACAATAATTCAGCCAATCAGCCATCACCATTTTTCTCTGATCTATGTTCCACAGGTCACCCAAACTCCCTCACAAATCTGCCTTACTTTTCTACACTTTTCTCATAAACTTTCCTCTCTTTCCTTGAACAAGTCCACCCTTCTTTCTCTTTCTTGATCCTTCTTGATGAACCCTAGACACCTTAACACATCACCCTAGCCTTTAGCTACCCTTTCCACCTACTTTCCCACCTTCAAAACCTCCAAAATTTCTCTCGGCATCCTCTTGTAGACCTCCTGTAGATCCCCTGCAGTCTCCTGTAGATTTTCCTGTAAGTGTATTTTTGAAGTCTGATTGTAGGAGAAGCCTCCAGAAGACCACCAGGGACCTCCTAGGACCCATCCACACCTTCCTACACCTCTGCAAACTCTAAAGTCACCCTCCATCACCACCTAATTACTGCCATAGTCACAAACAAATAAATTACACGCATGACAATTTCACTTAAAAATACAGAAAAATCCAAAAATATGCTTTTTTTTTCCTCATTTCCTTATAGAAATAGCTTGAGAAGATGTTTACTTCCTAAGTAGGTAATGACATTCATTTTATGGTTTTTATCTCTCTTTCTGCAAAAGTAGGATTAGTTGGTTAATTAGGATTTACTAGGTTTACTTCACATTTCAGTCTTCTTTTCATTTCTGCAAGTAGAGTAGCCTCTGTAGAGTAAGCTTTCCTTTCTTTCATCACATATAGAGCTTCTTCTGGAATCCATAGAAGTTGTCTTGAACTCTTAGTGATCTTGCGCTAGCTAACCAAGTGATAGCCTGCAGTAAGAACTAGTACTTGTGCATACAACACCATCGCTTCCAAGTTTGTTACGAACTGCCGGGTTGATAAAGTAAAGTAAGAAGCCCAAGAGTTGTAGCATTATTGCTGCAATACTGGTGCTCACCACTTTTTGGCACCATTGTTGGGGAAGCGTCAGAGTATTTTGTGATTACTGCTTTCTTCTATTTCTCTATCACAACATTCTACTAAGTAGTTTATTTCAACAGAAGTAGAGTAGTTGCTTCTTTCAGTTTCCGCATTTCCTTGCTTTCCTTTTCAATTCTGCAATCTTCATTTCAGCATAAGTAGATTAATCATTTCCCTACTTTCAGATATGCATTTCATTTTCTTTCATTTTTAGTTCTGCAAATTTCATTTCAACACAAGTAGATTAGTCATTTCCTTGCTTTCTGTCCTGCATTTCATTTGCTTTCATTTTCATTTCTGCAATTTCATTTCAGCAAGTTCATTTCAATTAGTTGCAATTTATTTATTCAATCAATTTCAGTTTTGCAGGTACAAGCAGTGGAAAAACCAAAAATCAACCAATATATTTCTTTTCATGCCTTGTAGAATCAAAGATAATTTAGGAAAATTCTTGCCCAACACCCCCACCACATCACATAGCCACCCTTCTATCTTCTTCAGTGGTAGTGATCAGGAAGAACCTTTAGGTGAACAACTAGAGATATTTGAAGAACATATAGGGGAAGAAGAAGAAGAAAACACCCCTCCTCAGTCAATGGCTAAAAATAGAAATGTTGGGAGCAATACCTTTTCTTCCAATTCATCCATTAAAGGTGAAATTAGAAGCATGCTAGAAGACCTCAAGAGTGAGATGCTACAGATTCTTGCCATGAAAATGGATGCCTTACATATCAAAAGGAAACAAGAGGAAGAAGAGAGGGCTTTGGCCATTTTCTGTCCTAGGTGCACCAGAAGGCATCCTAGGAATGGATGTCCATTGAACTCTATAGAGCTTTGTTCAGTTTGTGAAGAAGATCATTCTACAGATAAGTGCCCTTCCTTGCCCAGACTTAAAGTTGTATACTAGGGAGCCAAAGGAGCCACTGAACCACTCTATTTCATGAGCCAAAGGAGACCACATGGACCTATACCATACCAGCAGGGGATGCAAGGGATATCTCAGGCATACTACAACCAAAACCAAGCCACTTCCATACCCTCTTGGGGCCCTCCTACTCATCGTTCTTGGTCCATACCTCCTCCTTGGTCCTATCCATCTCAATATCATGCCCAACCAGTTGTTCATACATTTCAATCCTATGCTCAGCCACAACCTCAGTGGAATGCATCTCATCAGGGGTGGAAGGAATTCTGACCAAGGTAATGAGCAGCAATAGAAAATATTAGGTGGATAGCCTAGTTGAGGCCACCTGGGCCTACAACACAACATGGAAGACCACCACAGGGTTCACACCCTATGAACTGGTCAATGGGAAGAAGGCTTTGTTGTTAATAGAATTTGAATACAATACACTAAGGATGGAATCTCAGCTAGACCTAGACCTCAACCATGCACAGAATGAAAGATTACTCCAACTCAATGGATTGGATGAACAAATATTGTTGGCCCTTCTCCACAGAGAGGTAGTTTATCTTCGAAGGAAAATATGGCATGACAAAAATATCAAGGAGAAGCAGTTCCATGAGGAAGATTGGGCACTTCTCTATGACTCAAGGTATAAAGACTTCAAAGGCAAGCTGAGGACAAGATGGCTGGGACCCTACACTATAGAAAATACAATGGCAATGGTTCAATTCTGATCAGGACCATTGATGAGGAAGCGACCCCCATGCTTGTCAATGGACATAGGTTGAAAATTTACAAGAAGCCCCTCTCCAAGCGAGAGTTCATTGAAGATCTGAATAAGACAATGTTGATAGTGGATTAGGTCTTAGCCTTGACTCCACCCACTTACTAAAGAAGCAGAAAAAATAAAAAATAATAAGAACTCAAGTGAAAACCTCTATGAGGTGCTTGAGTCCCATCATTGGGTTGAAAACCTCTTTTGAGGCGGCCCAGTGATGAAAAAAACAAAAAATAGAAAGAATAAGATCCTTGGGTGAAAACCTCCCTTAGAGGCACCCAAGGTAGGCAATTAGGGTGAAAACCTCCTTGAGGGGCCTTAGTTGTCTTTCAAAAAAAAGAAAATGAAGAAGAAGAAGAAGAAAAACAGAAAAAAGGAAAAGAAAATTGACTTTTAATGTGCATTGCAGGTTACAAGTGGACCATAGGGAGCAAGAGAAGATGCCACAAAGCCTACTTCATCTCCTCCACACTCTTCTCTATCATCTTTTACCTTTCTTCCACCTCACAGTGTTTTTCTCCGAAGACTGTGTATCCTACAGGAGGCCTTGTGTGTTCTATAGGAGGCTCCTATAGAAATCACATAGAGACATAAATGGATTTTAAAAGTAGTTTGAGGGGTTGGGAAGTTTCATGAAGAGCATGTAGGCCTTCCTATAGCTATCCACCCTCCTGGCCATCCATCCCACACCTGCATCACCTCATCATCATCAATTTCTTTCCTTCCTGTGAAAAAACACAGAAACTAGCTTTTTAGAAAAAATAAAAAAACTAAAAGGAACAACAACTCCAAATCTCACCTACAGCTTACCAAATACCTCTCCACCTCCATCAACATCTCTAGTATCATCCTCACAGCTCCCAGCACAAAAATCAGCTAAAAATTTTAAAGGGATAAGTAGCTACAGGAGCTCATGTAGGATTTCCTGTAGTAGCTGATCCCCTTAAAATCAAGCCACAGGAGCAAAAAAATTGCGACCAGGGGATTGAAGAAGATATTTGAAGCCAGATCCAGCCAAAGGATATCTGCACAAAGAAAACAAGCAACACATCAGGGAGTAGAAAGCATACAACAAAGGAGATACAAGCATGCACCAACTGAAATACGAGCATACAGCAGCAGAGGAACCAAAATGCACCACAACACAAACATTCAACTTGCAGGTAAGTGTCCCTCTCCTCTGTTGCATTTATGTAATTGAAAATATGCATAAGAAAATGAGATGGTTAGGGTTGAATGAGAAAGGGTGGCTAGTTAACTGGCTACCCTCAGCCAGTTGACTGCGCTCATCTGGAGATGCCACCACAGGTGTGCCTAGTCAACTCACAAAAAATCCAAAGGACAGGTAGTGGAGGGTATACAAACTCCGATGAAATGATGGGAAGTGATTGCAAGAAAGAGTCATGAAGAGCCATGATGACAGGGCAGTGGGAACCAACTGTCCAAATCTGGAAATGTACATTTTTGCCAGCTCACCCCATCACTGGAAATATCTCAAAGAAAACATAAATACTCCTCCTCAAAACTCCTTCACCACCTTTTCTTCCATTTCATCCTCGAACACTTAGCTGCAACAAGCTCTATACCACCTCCATAGCCTCGAAACCATCATTCTCTATCATTTTCAGTAATCCCTCTACTATCAGCATTCTATAGGAGTAGTAACAGGTTCTACAGGAGCACCTACAACCAATTCTACAAGAGGGGTAGTAAGCAGTTTTTAAGGAGAAAACACGGGGTTTTTCATCGAATTATGGCCTGAAGAGGTAGGTTTTGTGCATACCCACCTTGATTATTAATATGTGCAAGGAATGATATAGTTTTAAGGAGGAATTGAGTCTATAGAAGAAGAGGAATTCCATATAAAAAATTGCCTGTTTTCTAAAAAAACTCAGTTTTTCTCTATTTTCCTGTTTCCTTCAAAATTCTTGTCTCCATCTCTATTTTGGGTGTTCAAAAGGGGTATAAGCAAAATGACAGGGGGATTCATGAGGAAGGGGCCCACAAATTCAGCTAGGATCCATGAACATCCTGAAGTAGTAGCCATTTTTACCAAAGCAAATTGGATGCCATTCTTTGAAAAATTCCAAGGGTTTAGTGAAGAAGTGGCTCAGGAGTTTTTGCTTTCTTTAGTCCCTCACTCAAGGACCCATGCCACTGTTACTTTCAGAGGTCTCTCCATGGAAATCACCCGAGAATTTATCAGTAGGGTTACCAGCCTTCCCCTTGGACTACCTTGGAGCAAAGATGAAAATCCAATTGGACAATCTACCAAGAAAAAATTCTTCCAACCAAATAAGCATCCTATAGAAGACAAAAAATAGGATTAGAATAACAAGCATACCTTACCCTTGGGGCGAGGTCTATTACCAAATTATCAAGTATATTTCCTGTGAAGGGAGGTATAGCATAGTTTATGGCTACCATTTCAAACTTTTCCATGAGTTGAGATACGACATGGACACTCCAACACCCTGGAAACTCAACATCCTCTATTTTCTCCTGCAGTCCCTCATAGATTCCAGCATTAAGTTGAAGGCAGGAGGCCCAGAACAATTGGATCACCATGGGTTAATTAAAATGTTAGTGAAAGAATCCTCCCATACCTTCACAATCCCCATAACATGGGAAGTCTTCAGAAATATGACAAGAGAAGATGATATAAAGGCCCTCACATATGACCACAGTCCTTCTGAAAATGAGGGGGAAGAGCAGCAAGGGGAAGAAGGGGAGGAAAGTGAGGAACAAACAGAGGAGGAAGAAACCAAAATAGAGCAAAAGGAAACAAAACCAGCAGAGACAAAGAAGACAAAAGGAGAGGAAAAAGGGGCAGAAAAGATAGAAGTGTCTCCTGAGACCCTAGAAAGGGAGGCAATAGCTTCTCTTGTTATCCCCAACACCCTAGTTAAACCCAAATAAAAGAGGACGAGGCAAACATCAATGTATTTCAAGGTTCAGAAAAGCACAAGGATAAAAATAGGAAAACCATAACCATCTTCAACAGTGCCTATTATAATTGAAGATTCCCCCACTGTCAAAGGGGAAGAATCTCCCTCTAAAACCCCCATCACATATTAAAGAGGAAGTCCTAGATCTTCCACCTGGAAGGAAAGAGTGCAACTACAGGACTCAAAAATAGCTCTACAGGAGGCACAGACTGTTCTACAGGAGACCTTAATTAAGCTACAGGAGACCAAAAAACTTGAGAAAAGGGTAGAAGAACAACCAAAAGGGAAGGAGGAAACAACAGAGGCACAAGAACCTGAACCCTAGCCTAGTTTGGGCTCTTACTACAATCTTCTTGAGGGGAGAAAAATCATTCCACAGAAATTTGTAGTCCCACTTTTCTTTGAGTTATAGAAATAAAGGATAAGGAGCCATATATGGATGCAAATCACCAAATCCAAGGGAGTAGAGGATATTGGCCACATGGAGAACAAGCTTAGAGAAATGGGCAAGGATTTAAGTGCTGTAGGACATAGAGGGGAAATCACAAGAACTCACATGGAAATAGAAAATGAGTTGCTAAGAAGACAACTGCAAGAAAATGAGACACAACTAGCATGCATGGCGAGTTGGTCTATGGAGGTCCTACAGTGTAGAACACCAGCGAAATCATATGAAGTATACCTCAAACACAAATGGCTACAGTTTTAGATCAAGACTTTGGCACAGAGAGGCACAATGCCTTTCCAAGATTATAAACTGTTTACGGACCTATGTGACCAAAGTTCAACAGAAGACAAGGCAAAGATAATAGAGTTCTATTTGCATAACATGGCCCTCACCAATATGAACATATGGGACCCCAATGCTAGGCTAGGGGACTTGCAACTGATGGCCATGACATCATGGATGAATCATGAGGAATTAAGGGCAGCAGAGATAAGGAAGTTGATGATAAAAGAGAAGAATGAGCCCTTAATGATCAAAGCTGAGCTATTAGACACCATGGCTCTCATCAACACACACTAGCTGCTTACAAATAATCCTCAAAGTGCCCCTAAGTATATCAATGATCAAGCTAAGACCATTGCACATTTTGAGGATATGGAAAGATTATTTGGGGAAGATTGTATTCATGCTTGTATGAGGAGGTGGAACACTCTCCCACATAGTTTGCAAATCAGGGAGTATCACTCCCCAACAAGGATGAAAGAATCATTAAGGAGAGTGCTACTCTACAAGCGTTCTATGCAGAATTTGAAGGCCAATTGGATTGGCCTCAAATTGAGTGCCCCACTGCTGCTAGGCCTGCTGGAAGGTAGAAAGAGGAAGAATAACAACAATAGAGGGAAGAGGTGGACAAAAAGATAGGATTCCATGACAAATAAGAGGACCTCACATCAGAAGCATGGGATGTTAGGGAGGCCATTAGGGCCATCAAAGATGAGGAGATGGATTGAGTTGCTCAGAGGATGAGAAACACCTTTAGTAGTGGGGTGATGATGAGCCCCATAAATGGGTAATTATATGGGCTTGTTTTGCCTCCTAACTTAGCTTAATCCACCATTCTCATTAGTTTATTACATGTTTTTTTATTATATTTATGCTAATAGAGTGAGTTGGGTTGGTCATTATGCCATGGAGTCTAATGTGTGTTTAATGCAAATTTTTGGTCAATTTAGGAGACAAAGTCAAAGATTTAATGGACATTTTGCAACAAATATTCGAAGAATACAAGGGAGAATATTTATAGGAGGGTATCCCCCTCATTTATGACTCTCCACTTTGAATTATCCATCATGCAGTTGGGAGCACAAGCAGCCACATCAATGCACCAAAGAGGCAGCTAAGCAAGTGGAGGATAACTTCTGTTTATCTCAAGTTTTGGGAACCAAGCCTCCCTGATTTTAAGGAAGTTGTTGAGAGATTCAATTGTATAAGTAGAGAGGCCTAGGGCCTCATTAGTTTGTTGTAAGTTAGTCAAATTTTCAAATTTTTGTTGCATCTTTGCTCTGCTCAACTTCGAGCTTACTTTTGTTGACAGTTTCATGTAATCCTATTATTATTTTGATAATGAAGATGAGATCTTGTTTGAGCTAGCACTAAGTTACCTTATAGGGTTGAATCTCTTTAGTTAGGGACCAATCCAAACAGCCAAGCTCCTCTTGTTTTGTATTTATATGCTTTTTTTTAGTTTATGAATTAGTTGTTGTTAGATAGATTTCTTTCTTAGTCAAGAATATGTTGCTTTTGGTGATTTAAAAGGTTGTTTCAATTTCAGTTTGCTATATCAGGTTGAATAGTGATCGGAAAAATATACAGAAAGGCCATCAACAGAGACTTGGCCTCCTTTCCTCCATCTGGGACCATGAACTAAGGCCAAGACCCTCTTGCTGTCACAAAAAACACAGATTTTCCTTTTCCGTAGGATTTCTAGTGTTGCAGTTTGTTATAAGGTTAATGATTTTCTGTAGATATATTTCACCATGCTCATTTTTGTCTTTGCAATAAATTTCCTTCCATGCTTTCTTTCCATGTAGCATTTTTCAGCATTTACTTTCCTAGACCAGAATTTAGACTAGCTTGATCCATAGTTCTCTTTTTTGATGTAGCTAGTTTCCTTGCTTGATTAATCTCATGATGTGAGTTTCAGTTCTCTTGCAACAATTCTATTCTCACAATAAGTCAGCCAATAAGCCATTACCATTTCTCTTTGATCTATGTTCCACAGGTCACCTAAAGTCCCTCACAAATCTACCTTAGTTTTCTACACTTTTCTCATCAACTTTCCTCTCTTTCCTTGAACAATTCCACCCATATTTCTCTTTTCCGATCCTTCTTGATGAACCCTAGACACCTTAACATGTCACCCTACTCTTCAGCTACCCTTTCCACCCACTTTCCCACCTTCAAAACCTCCAAAACTGCTCTCAATATCCTCTTGTAGACCTCTTGTAGATCCCCTGTAGCCTCCTGTAGATTTTCCTGTAGGTGTTTTTTTGAAGTCTGATTGTAGGAGAAGATTCCAAAAGGCCACTTGAGACATCCTAGGACCCATCCATACCTTCCTAAACCTATTCAAACTCCAAAGTTTTGCTCCATCGCCACCTAGTTGCTTCCACATTCACAAACAAATAAATTACATGCACGACAATTTCACCTAAAAATACATAAAAATAAAAAAATATGTTTCTTTTCCTCATTTCCTTCTATAAATAGCTTGAGTAGATGTTTTTTACTTCCTAAGTAGGTAATGGCATTCATTTTATGGTTTTTATCTTTCTTTCTGCAAAAGTAGGATTAATTGGTTAATTACGGTTTGCTAGGTTTACTTCACATTTCAGTGCTCTTTTCATTTCTGCAAGTAGAGTAGCCTTTGTAGAGTAATATTTCCTTTCTTTCATCACATATAGAGCTTCTTCTAGAATCCATAGAAGTTGGCTTGATCTCCTAGTGATCTCCAGTTGACCAAGTGACAGCCTACAGTAAGAACTAGTACTTGTGCATATAGGACCGCCGCTTCCAAGTTTGTTACGAACTACCGGGTTGATAAAAGAAAAGTAGGAAGCCTAGGATTTGCAGCATTATTGCTGCAATACCAGTGCTCACCAGTAATCCCTCGCACTAGTTGAACACTATAGGGCTAAGACAATTTACTGCATACTAGAAGTTAGACTTGCTTTCTTTGTGTAGAGCCTAGGCCCCAGCTACTCAGACTATAGTAAGTAGAATTTTTCTTAATGTGAGGTTTGCGATGATTTTGATATCAATATTCCCGCTCTTTGTCTTGCAGGAACCTGGGCAATGTCTAGGTATCATCATGTCTGTACTCTCTCCTCCAGTATGATAACTAGACAACTGAACTGATTGTCCCCTCATGGATAAACCTGTAATGAAATAGATGTTTGCAATTTCTATTTTGAGTTCTTGGTCTCCTATGATGAACATCTAGTAGTCTACGTTCCACCATTATACCAAGTGTTGCAATAATTCCATCTAGGTTATAATCCCAGGGATATGGAATAATTTGAGCAATCCACATGCCTGAAGAGCCCTTATGTAATTCAAATCTTTAGTTTCTTGATGGTATTATGCTTCATAACCTCTTTCCTTCCACTCAATAGCCATTTTCTCCACTAAATAACTTGTGAAACATCAATAAACAAAGTTTTTATTAGCTGCTATAAAGAAAAATTTCGAAACAATCAGTAATTTTGAAGATCTCTTAAAACATTTTGTCTCACGGTGCCAATGCATCTGTTTGTAATTTTTTCGTGCTTCCAGCACAATGGCACCATTGAGCTCAGGGAGAGAAATGTAGTTTTGATGGGTAAAACGCATGCCTTATTGCCCTCAACATAAAAAAATATTGTTAAAATGTAGAGGAAGGAGAGATCTCTTACCTGCAATGAATAATTTGTCGAATGGTACTCTGGATCAATCACACTCCTTGTCTGAAGATTAGGGGAAAATAGGGTAAATTGTGCTCTCCAAATTGCAAAATGGTAAATGGTAAATTTATTTTTACTTTTTGAGTTTATATAAGATTTTTAAAGCATTCTTTTTATCATTTAGGGCACATTTTACCTATATTTTAATATTTTTATCAAACCAGGTAACATTTTCTCACATGTGCAGTGGCAAGTCATATCTTATTGGCAATGGTAAATGATTTTGACTTAAATATCAAGTTTTATTTCATCTCTTTTTCAAACTCATAAAAAATAAATGAAAAAGGAACCCCACTAGAGTCATCTTTCAGCTCTTTTCTGACTCTAAAAATATGAAAGGATTGTCGAGTACTTGTCATTTTGAACTCGTTAAAGTAAATGAAATGATGCCCATTCAGTATAAGTTTAACCCTTTTCTAGACTGAGATAGACTAATGAACGAAAAAGGAATACCTTAGTCACACATGGCTAAGAGGTTCTCTTGAATATTATTTTCTACCTTTTCGGATTTGAGAGACTATTTGTGAAAAAGGACCTCTGGATTTTCCTTTTTGCCTCGTTTTCAAACCCTATAAACACAAAAAATATGTTGAGTTACCCCTTCATCGTACTCGTAAAATTGAAACGACAAAGGACTTGTCACAATGACGAGACCAAGCTACTCCTTCCAAGGGCTCATTAAAAATACTAGAATGGATTCATCCAAAGGATGAATTATACAACAATCATATGCTATCCTATTCAAGCTTGAGATCGAAAACAATGAGGTACTCGCTAGAAATATTGGGGAAAAATGGAAGTAAGCATGTCATGTATTTTGTATAAAGGCAACATATCACTCTTGAACATGACACTTATATGTTTCTCATGTCGGGTTTGGGCTATCCTCACTTCCTCACTTTCCTTATTGGGATTTGGGAATCCATTTACCTCTCATCTAATTAAATACATTTGTCATCATGACCTCATAGCCTATGTTGAGTCAAACATTGCCAAAATCTGGAGTCGTGTCACTAATATGTTCAAGAGAAGTACCATCTGCAGTTCGAACCACTTATACATTGTTCGAATTTTCTGCAAGAATATTGAATCACTCTTACCAACCCTCCCAAATCCTACTTTTTGTGTCAATGATGTGGGAAACATTATGGCCTTCCTTCGATAGATCACTTTCTATTGGCTCCATCTCATTATCTAGGAATATGATCTAGAAACTCCCTTTCAGTACCTTGGAGCTTGCATTCCTTAATGGTAGATTCTTCGCATTCGACAATAGGTTCACATCATTGCCCTTCGATTGAATGATTCTCCGAGTAGTTGAACTTCTGTTTCCTTATTCACACTCATGGATTGTGTTGTTGTACCTTGAGAGCCATTTTCATTATTGATGGTTTCTCTTATGCCTGTTACCGGTTCACATCATTGACCAATAACCAAGTGGTTGTATACCATTTTTTACTCCAACACATCTATTCACATGGTGGAATTCGTACTTTGGTTGGATTAAGACAAGGATGAAGACTCTATGATTTTTCTAATAAATTGAGGTTGTGTGGAGTTATTAGCTATTCATGATTGTACACATGATTCCTTCTATATGGATGACTATGTCCATACCATGGGTCCATACATATGATCATTTCTATTTGAATTGTTGTTTCCATGCCGTGGATCCATACACATGAACCTTTTTCTTTGGGTGGTTGCGTCCATGATGTGGATTCATGTATTTTTAGATCCCTATTTATAAATGTATTATTAGGCATACTAACATCACATATGTCAGATATATTGTGTCATGCTTGATTTGTAGGTCTCCTTACGATGTTTCTCTAGGTCCTTTTCTTGACTTATAAAGAATTTCACCCATCACTCCTTATTCGCCTTCATGCTTTAGGGGGCATCTATTACATAGTATTTTATCACACTTACCATCCTATATCTTGAAGTGTAAAAACGTCTAAATTTTTTAGTGCATTCACCATGAAACATATATAGAATCATCGCTAAGAATCACAAATTTTTTTTCCTTGAAAGAGTTTTGAAGAAACCTGCCTAGAAACCTAGTTTTCAAGATTAGCAAGTTTTGCACCACTGGAGAGTCGTGTAGGTAATTTTTTGTGCTATGCTAACTTAGTGTTTCCAACATGGATTTTATAAGGAAAACCTGCGTTGAACCTATTCAGGGAGCTTTTCCTAAAATAAAAGAGAAGCTTCTACTACTAGAATCCTCGAGAACAATGAGTTGGTTACAGGTAAATAAGGATTAGAGTGAGATATCCCATTCTTGGTCCTTGATCCTACTTTCATGGATCTTCCCCTTGAGTTGTGGAACCTATCCCTCCTTTCATGGATCCTTAACTTTCTCTCCTTCCCTTTTAATGAGATCCCTACTATCCACAACTGGTTGGCTATTGCTTGGTTGCCTTCCTATGCTAAAACTATGCCTAAATGCTTCCCATTTTGCTAAGTAGAAAGGAGTGTTGGAAGGTCTTGGCTAGGACTTGGAAACTCATCCAACAGAGGCTTCCAACATCAAGGCTTAAGTGGCTGTAATTCTCCCTTTACAATTCCATTTATAATACATTATGTGTCTACTTTCCATAAATGTGTCTATCATTACTCATTTAGTGTGATACTCCTTGATCTATCACATAGTTTATGTTAGAATGAATTATGTTATGTATGCTTTCGTTGTCTCTATTTGATCTTCCTTGCAACTATTTATCAACAACAATGTAGAGAAGATTGAACTTGGAAGCAAGAAGATCAAGAACGATATCAATCGGTGTTAGCATCAGAGTGATGTAGGTCATCTATCTTACTTTGTATTTTCTGATATAAACTAGAAAATTTTCACATATTTGTCTAGTTCATTACTAAATTCTCCCATAGGACTAGAGGGATCTTTTATGTCTACAAAAAGGATTTCCTACATAACACGTGCATGCATAACGATCACATCTAGCCCATCTAGTCTAAGTGTATGAACTAGGAAGCTCTGATGCCACCCTATGGTATCATATATCACCCAAAGAGAGCGAAACCCACTATGATACCACCCTGTAACACCTCCTCCCACATTTACCCACTTTTACAAGCTCTCGAGGGTAAACACAAGTTGAGTGTCACTATGATATGACTCGATATCCAAGTTCCACTTATGGAAGTGAGACCTACAAACTGAAAGCAAGATGACATCCCTCAGAGACTACAGGTCACTCAGGATCCTACCAACCACCCCTGGTGATCAATCCATGAGCTAGAACTCTTTTCACAAGGTTTTCTCCCCAATCGCACCCATAACATTACATGCATGTACTTTGGAGGCTATAACTTCACCCACAAACATGTTTCCAAGTGGTTATGACCCAAAATCCTTGTTTTGTGCATGTAGTCGCGAGATCTATGACACTTTTTCAAGCTAGCCTCCAAACCACTACCCAGAACTACCTGTAACTTTGCATAATCATGAAAATGATGATAAAAATGATAAATAATCTAAAATTGAGCAATATATTGACCAATACATGCCTACTAAAAGATATACATTTCATGAAACATATAGTAAACATGGAAGCTACAGGTCATGAATGCATATCTGGTCATAAACTTTTGAACTTCATCTGAAAATCACCAAGAAGGATTTATACCCCCTCTAGTGATTCGAATTGTGGTAGATTAGTTATGCTATGCTAATTCCCCTCATCAGAATATAAAAATGTGCTTGAGTTTGTGTTGAAGCCTCATATTTCTACTGCTCCAATATGGGAGATAACCACCAGGTCCGAACATTAAAGGCAATTCCTTTTCCGTTTGATATGGTGGCTCCGGTAAGGGATGATGAGACCAGCTTCCCAATGTAAGTTTGAAAATGATGATGGGTGATTATCACATGATTACAATAAGAATAATGATAACTAAATGACCTATTCTAACATGCAAATCACTAATTAACTTAATCTAATATAAACCTAGGTATTCTTGTAATATGCAATCTAAAAAGATATCTGTTTGGTACGTGGTAATAAAGATCATTCACATGTTAAACAGAGATAATAACATGTAAAGATAATTTCTTTGACTAAATAGTTAGTCAACAAAATATGAAAATTATATAGTATATATTTAATGATCATATATGAAATTAAACACTTTCAACTTAGTGTCATACAATAGTGCAATTAATACGTAACAGAAATAGCATATTCCATATATAATTCATGAAACGAAATGTTATCACCAATAAGCAAAACATAACTAATCATACAAGATAAAAGTACCATATGTGTGAGGTCCTACTCATTTGACTAGTGACATAGATCAACTCCTTTCTTCAATCAAATTATTCTCCAATCATACAGTAATGCATCAGTAAAGGAAAGTAGTTTGATATTCGAAAGTAATGACCATGTTCCATAATTTCATCAAAGCATTCACAAACTTATAGAAGTGCATTCTTTGCAAATGGGTTTTTGATAAAATTCTGGACCCTTCTCTAAATGCATGAGAAGGGTATAAATAGTATCTAACTAAAGCTCAAAAATAGATTATACAAAATATTTGAGGAGGTTTCAAACAACCTTCCTCTTAATTAGAAGCCAACTCTAAAAATAAAAGTGATTTGATGACCCAAGGTTATAACGATGTCTTGCTATCTACCAACTTTTCCTTTAGGTCATATATATCGGACATTGGTTTCACTTGATGAGGTGCCACGAATTGTGTTCTGACCTGTCCTGTGAAGATGGCATCTATAAAAGGTGGCATCATCCTTTGTGTCAAATTGAGTGAAAAATCCAACGTCATAATTTGGCTGAGAGGTTTGACAAGTAATTGCCAATATGCTTCTTTCCATACAGTCTTTGATAATTTTGTGATTGCCTCCCTTTGGATTTTCATCTTTGCCTTCTAGTTTTTGTCCAATTCATTCAAATCTGGTAGTGAATTTGGGTTACCTTATTTTATCAATTTGGTGGTGTGCAAAGCGTGATTGATTTATTTTATTATAGTTTTTGCCACTCCTACTACTCTTGACACTGCCAATTCTGCCTGCTTGATCCACGCATCCCAATTTGTGAATAATATGCCTTTGTGTGTTTCTTCTATTTCTAGCATATTGGCACTTCTTCCTTCTCCAGATTCTTGCCATTCAATGTAGTCAGATATCTTAGTGTTTAAGTCATTAAGCTTGATTCTCTAATCAATTTCCTTATCTGTTAATTGATCACTAGTAATCAGATAAGGGGTGATATGGGACATTCTCTCGCAGAATAGATCTTATTGTTTTGATAGAATGGATTCAAGCTCCAATGCCTCTTTGATGAATTCATCAACAGTAGGGACATCTTTTTATTTTTCCATAGCCACTTGCAATTCTTAGATTTGCATGTTTTTTGTAGAGATGTCTACTTCGTGGCTTATCTTTAGTACTTCCATACTCTGCTGCAATTGGGCTATTTGTTCAGCAGCTTGCTTGTTCTCATTTACTTTCTCGATTTCTAGTTGTTTATCGAGGTGTGTTATCCTTTCTTCCCTTTCCCTTAGTAAAATAGATACTTTAGTGGCTTTATCCATGGTGGTAGTAGCATATGCCCTTGTAAATTGTGACAACCTAGTTAAATTTTCAGTTGGATTTGAAGGAATATCCCTCCAGGCTATATCCATTCATTCCCAAGTGGGATTTTAGATGTTTCTACTCTCCTTCTTTTCCTCTATCTTCATACTACAACCTTATGCATTGCGCTATAAAATACATGTAAAGGAGGTATTTCTGTAGCCTTTAGGATAATCTCAGATGTTGGAAATGTAGGAATGATTTCTATATTTTGCGAACTTGTCCCTTGTTCATTCATTGGCTTAGGCTCTGAAATTTTATGAGTTTTTTGTGGAGTATGATATTCTGTGATTTCTTGGACATCTGCTGTCTTGGAAGTATCTTGGAGCCTTTTATTAAACTAGTCCCATTCCTGCTCCAAATCGCTTATTTTGTCATCGGGACCGATATCCTTAGTTAGGTCACTTATGACCTGTTTTGCAACTGACCTTCTGCAGGATTCCATTGTATTCTCTATTTCATGTGTCTTCCTTGTATCGTGGGTTGTATTCATCTAAGATTTTATACGAGAATTTTTCCTTTCAATGTTAATAGTTACACTGGGTATAGGTTTTTCATCAGTTCTTAACAAATGCAATGGGATTGTTTTGAGCCTTTGATTTTTAAATTCCTGAAACTTTTCAAAGTCATTAGGATTCAAATTCACCTTTGTTCGATTGAATGCTTGTTCAAATGACTCGGCTGATTGAAATAGATCTTCAACATCCTAAGATTAATCGTTGAAGGGTTTAATCTTTAATGTCATAGTAATATTGTGTTCTATCCTCTCTGGGTCAAATTGCCTCTTTGGCAGAGTATGCAACCTGAGGCTCTCCATGTTCAGTAATTCTTTATTTGCATGGTTGAAGTTTTCCAATGAGAAAGAACCACATTGGATGGAAAAGGGTGGCCATAGTGATTTTTTATTATCTTTCAAGGTCTTGATCAAGCCTTTTCCTACAATCTGGTGAATTATTTCTCTGGCTAACAACTTGTCAGAGACATACAAAGGTAGTACATGTGGTTCTATTGTACTTTCATAAACTCTTATACATGTGAACCATTGTTCAAAAAAGTAATTTCCTACTACGAGAAGGTCTGTAGCGGCTTCCTTGGAAAATATTGGGGCTTTCTTATCAAAAATCAATTGATGTAATGGTAGAATAACACTGTGGAATATCTTGTAAAAATGGGTTATAAAATGGGATTCCCACATCTGTTTGTGACTGAGATGGATGGGGTAAGGGTCTTGCAAAGTCCATTTCCAACCCATGATTGGAAACTTAGTACATAAACATATGGCATCCATGATATAGGCACTTAAATAAAATGGAGGAAGTTTCTTTGTGGAGGTGGATCTCTTTTGACGATATTCAGAAATAGCAGTATATAGATTATTGGATACGGTAGTGGCCCAATTCGTTATTTGAGAATTGACACAAGCATCAACTAAAGGGACCCATTCTATAGATAACTTGGTATTATTAGGCAATCCATACAATCTATGTAACATAGAAGCTGCATAGTTATTGGGATTTTCTAAAGAAGCTATGGAGTACATACTTGTCCTATCATGTTTGAATTTGTTTTCTAGGAGTCTCTAGCACTGAATCATCTTGAAGGGTTCTTCATTCTACTTCGTGAACTTGGCAAGGAATTATTTTTCATATATATCCTGAGGTTCAGGAAGATGATGCATTTATTTGAAATCATTAGCTTTGAATGATCCCATCAGCTCCATCTTTGACTTCTTGAATTGTCTATCTTCAATACTAGGATTTTCCACCACCCATCTAACCATATCTCTGTATGTAGTATCTTGGATCTTGTTCCTATTCTATGAAGAAAAGAGAAAGAAGCATATTTAA
Source organism: Pinus taeda (assembly GCA_000404065.3). Classification (NCBI taxonomy): domain Eukaryota; kingdom Viridiplantae; phylum Streptophyta; class Pinopsida; order Pinales; family Pinaceae; genus Pinus; species Pinus taeda. The sequence goes on along the minus strand of APFE030167287.1, from coordinate 84,121 downwards.
ATTGAACTCCCAAGGGTTTTATTGAGTCTGTTGTTGCATTGGTGACAATAATTTTAGGTTGTTCATCTTCAAGTCTATTGTAGATAACTTCCCATGCCGTTGCTCCTCCATCAACACTGCAAACTGTATTAGCGAATATAGGCGACATCTCTGAAACCTCATACTCTGAAATGCTCTGTTGCTTCTACTTTTGCATTACCTTTCGTAATGACATCTCTTTTGAAGCTTGCCTGGAACGAAAGAGAGATATATCAATGCACACAATAGAGGGAAGTTAAGGTTGAGTGCTCTTTTAAATGAGTTTGAATCATGGGAAGATTTTGAATGCAATTTCTGTGGCGACATCTCTGAAACCTTAGACTCTGAAATGCTCTATTGCTTCTAATTTTGCATTACCTTCCATAATGACATCTCTTTTGAAGCTTGCCTAAAATGAAAGAGAGATATATCAGCACACACAGTAGAGGGCAATTAAGGTTGAGAGCTCTTTTAAATGAGTTTGAATCATGGGAAGATTTTGAATGAAATTTCTGTGTTAAATAGACATAACTTGAAAACATCAATTTCTCTCCACAAGCTGCTAAACATTAATTGTTCTGTCAAACCTATTAATATTTCATTAAAACTTAGTAACTTCCCATGCTTCACGCCTGATTTATCGCATCGCAAATTTCAAACATTGCAATATAGTGTTTCTTGAAGATAATGTGAAATATGATTGCGAAAATCGCAATATCGCATTTCGCAAATTTTTAAGGGGTGACATAATGGCATGCTTTATTAATTTGCGACTTGCAAAGTGAGAGTGCATGTTCTCAAAGCATTGCAATTGGAAAATCGCAGTGAGGACCTCATCGCATATCACATTTCAAGATTTTCGATGGAATGTTAACAATTGTTACATGGAAAACTGTGAGATGCGATTTGTAATGATAAGAGCCTTAAACATGAGTTCTTTTCTGAATGTTTAAGGCAATTTTTAGCATAAGTGCTTATCTTCGAAAGCTAAAAATTTAAAAGGGCCCCCATTTATATGTCAAATATTAATTATTACTTCGTATAAATGGGGGGGTTGTTACATAGTACAATAGGTTGTACTCCAAAATAGAAAGTATTTTATGTGTTTTTGCTTAAAAATAGTTTCATGAAGAAAAAATTAAAACATGTTTCATGAAGAAAAAATTAAAACATGAAACCAAAACACTAAATGGAAGCATGCATCAAACAATAATACACCAACCATTGATAAAGGAGTTCACCCCTTCTCGGCTACATCTCTTATGACCCCTTCTCATTATGCTCAAATTCTTCAAATAAAGAGTACATAAATGTGTTGACAAAAAGAGTGGCTTGTTTCCCCTTCAAGGAAACATTGTTATGCAAAGAATTCTCACTCTAAACATATGAAAACCTAGAGTTATTCGTGGAACAATCAGCAAGCTAAGGGCTCTCAAGACCCCATACTCTAACTTCCAATAGCATAAAAAAGTACAACAATCCACTTGAAGTACTTAACAAGTCTCTTTCTCCATACACATAAAGAGCAAAGAAAAAATACAACTACAACACTTTTGTAATGGCTACTGCAGGAACACATATGGAGGCTAGAATACCCCTACAAGGTCATATCCATCTTGGAACTCCTCCATAAAATGAATCAACACTCTTGTTTACCAGGGCACTCATAGGCTTCACTTTGCAAAAATCCTATCCATAAGTGCTCCTTTGATCCTAAAACCTATGCCCATGAGTTCATAATGGAAAAAAATGGATATCTAGCCTCTTTTTGCATCCAATTTGGTTGAAAATTGCCTTAGTTATGACTTCTTCCAGTCCCCCCCACAATTTCCTCCTCCAAATCTGGCTCACTGCTAGTTAAATTCATTAACCGCAAACAAAAATAGTAGTTCTGCTGCAAATAGCAGTTCCACCATCAATCCCACAAATCTCATGATTAAGGGTTGAGTGGTCATACTTACGGTTAGGTCCAGTGGTTACAGCGACAGTCTCGCAGTTTGTCGAATGTCGCAAATGGCATTCGAGGGGTAATACACATTACACAAGAATTAATGCATGAACATGCAATCTAGTGATAAGGCAAACCTATCGGAATATTTGACTACAGCTTTGAGTTAAATCACATCAGGAATCTACGATTGCTCATCGCAATTCAGCGGTGAATGGTAATGGAATGCATGGCTTTCTGTGATAGTGATATCCGATTAATCGCAACGCATCCATGCTTGAACTAGGGGTTGATTACCATGACTTTATGTGATATGTGATTGTGATTGCATCTTAACTTGCCTTGCGCTGGGGAACGATTCTTGTCACCATTGCGATTGTGATATGAAATCAGATCGCATTGCAACTCCATACCCTATCGGGGCCGGGGCCGATTCTTGTAATACGATTTGCCTTTTGACTGCGATTACCAATATGAAAGGGCCAATGGAAAAGTGACACTTGGTGCCTCCCGATTGGCTAGGACCCTTTCCATGTCATCTAACTTTGCCATTTCATCAAGTCAACCCTCAACTTTGACCAGATCTAACTTCTGCATACGAGATCGGATTTGAGTGTCATTCACGCAATTAGATTCAAAATAGCGAGCTCTTCAGTATGAAGCTAAGTTTATCAAAATTATGACACTTTGAAATATTGACAAAGTTTGAGCTCTTGATCATATAGCTAGCTACAATAACAATTGTTAGCCCATGCATTCATTAAACATCCAGTAAGTTATCAAATCATTAACAAGATCCATAGCTAGATCGCATCGTAAAACTAGCATATAACTAAGATATAACTAGAATAGAAACAATGGCCAATTAGCCATAATATCAACATAATAACCAATAGATGTGCTTATTAATCACAATAGGAAAATAGTTCATATTAACATATGAAAATGCCATCTAATTTAGGGACTTCCACATACCACTCGACCATAAATTGGCTGAACCAAACTCTCTCTTTCATTCAATCAGCCTCGTGCCATATTCCAAGCATGAATGTGAGATCATAAGGGTTAAACCAAAATAAAACCAACCAGGGCTTCCATAGGCCAAACCACCTCAACTATCAACCACAATTCTCTCACCTATACAATCCATAAATCACTAACATCAATCATATTAGCCTCTACCTAAGTTGTCCAAGGCTCTAGGGACTAGTACGTCAACCCACATCCTCCAGGGAACCCAAGATGTTACGAGGATCCAAATATCTCCCATCTCAACCCAAAAACCCAAGGCAACCCAAGTTGGTTCAAGGATTTAGAGAATTTTTCCCAACCAACGGCCATAAGGAAATTGAGAACCAATTAGAAAATCAAATGGGGAACCCGCTACACCATGGCTATCTAGAAAATGGAATGGCAAGGCTGAAACCACTATCAATCTAGGAAAATCACCATGCCATTGATAACACATAACATAGAAACACATGCATGTATTATGCATCCAAAAAACAACAAGGAAACCACACATGCAACCTATTACCAGCAAGTACCACTTGTTGTAGCTATTGATCCAACCTTCTCTTTTTCTACCCACCAATTCCTTGCTTGTACTTTTCATGTTTCCTCCATGTCCAAACAAATGATAGAATGCGCCAAGAATGCTCTAAGTGTGCAAGAGTGTAAGAGACAAAAGCTAAAACTAGCAAAATACTAGCAATTGTTTCTTTGATGCTTTTTTACCATTGATGTTTAAGTTTTCTTCATTTTTCCTTTAATTTCCCTTACATGAATATTTGTGTCTCTCCACCTTCCTTTTCTCCTATCTTTATTTATTTTCATAATTAAATGTCAATTATTGCCTCCCTTCCTTGCCAATGCCTTTGCAAATTTCCATAGCAATTGATTAACCACAAGCGATGCCCACTATAATGTTTTTCCACCATTAAACTTGGAATACATGTCTTGTTAGGGTCCTACCCTAACCCCCTTATCTATGTAATGGGACCACGTCATAGTCAAGAGTCAATAAAGCCCATATTAATAATTGTAAGTGGTTAATCCGCAATTAATAACGGAACCACAGTTAGTTGCAAATGGGTTGTAGTATTAGATAGATGGTATTAGTAATACCACAGTATTGGCCCGTGGTATTGCATGTATGAGTCATATATAAAGGATGGAGACTCCCTGCGAGGAGCACCATGTTTTATTTTGTAATCAAGATCTGATCTATTGGAGGATGCCCCCTCGAAGAGGCAAGTGAACATTACTCTCTGAATAATAAAATCATTGCTATTCTGTGTTCTCGGTATCTTTTCTTCGCATATTCTGTGTTCTCGGTATCTTTTCTTCGCATATTCTATATTTGGGTATCATTTGCAGGTTAAAAGAATAACAAGTGGTATCAGAGCACTTTCCAGGGCTGCTGGGATCTCCATTTCTTAGCAAAAAAAAATTCAGCTCGAGACGTGTTCCGGCGTCTTTAAACCACGGGATCTGTAGTTGAGCACATAAACCTGTGGATTTGGGGAGACATGCACGTCGGAAATACAAGAGGTGGTCACGTCTGTTGAACTCCCTTGTAACCCCTGTGGGTACCCCTTCAAGTAGTAGCGCATTAGACAGAACCACGCACGGACTATCTTCCACGTACCCTCTGGGTATATAGGAAGCCCCCTAGGCTCCCTTGAAACCTTGCCATAGATAAACCATTGGTTTTCTTGTGGCTACAGTACACCGAGAACAACACTCGGAGATATTACTCACCCGTACGATAGGGTAGTCGGGTTGTACGACTAAGGGTATGGTCGATCCTCCTTAGTTAGAGCCCTAAAACATTGGCCCGAGTACTACTGCCAGACCCTTATGTATATCGCGATCTGTAGCACCTGAAAGTCCTCAAGACCATAGTTCCCTTTTCTATCGGGGGATAAAACATCATCTATTCCAGATCCGTTGGTGCAAAGGAGTGCAGCCGCAGAAGAAATCAATCATTCAGATCTATTAAGATCCAGCAGATCCACAGTAGCAGCCTATCCCGCTGCCAGATCCGCCATTCAGATCTCTCAGATCCACTAGGTCGGAGTTGTGGAGAAGGGTTCCTGTACCGGGGTATAATTTTCGCAGGACTTTTAACTGCATTGACATTTTGAGGATTTGACAACTGCAGTATTGATCAGGAAGGAGTAAAACTCCGTTTGGATTTTTCTGGAAAAAAAAAAAAAAAAAAAAAAAAAAAAAAAAAAAAAAAAAAAAAAAAAAAAAAAAAAAAAAAGAAAAAAAAAAAAAAAAAAAAAAAAGAAGAAGAAGAAGAAGAAAAGAAAAGAAAAGAAATAAAAAGAAATATAGTCAATGAATATTGTATGAACAACCATATTGTATGAACAACCATATGGCTTGTGGAGTGTTCTCCTTCCTTAAGGACTGAATGTATTGTGTTGCCTTACCTTAAGGGTTTTGATCAATAAAGAATCATTTCATATTGTTTCTGGGTTTATTTGCATTGTCGTATATTTTCATATCAGATTTATAATATTTCCGAGGTGCTTATTGGTGATCTAGCCCATCAGAATCAGAACGACGAGATGAGTGTGGTGGTACCATTCAATTATTAGTGAATTTTTTTTTGGCGGTCCCCATTTTTCATCAGGTTGGTGTATGGTAGCAACTAGAGCTCAAGCGGTGGCCAATGAAAGGATGGAAAAACTTGAAGAAACCATGAACTCCCTCCAGAGTCTGGTTAACAGATTATGTATCCAAATCCAGCAAATAATCCCAAAGGACAAGGAGCAAGCCCACGAGGAGGAGTCTAATGGAAATGGATACCATGAAGGTGAGTCTAGCCACTCTCCTCACGTCTGGCACACCCTCTCACAACCCAGTCAGCGACCTCCCAAGTTAGATATGCATAAATTTGATGGTTCTCACCCATCGGCATGGATAGCGCAAATGGAGTAGTATTTCAAATTAAATCACATCTTAGATGATGCGACTCAGCTTATGTTTGGGAGCATCTACCTGGACAATGAAAGGTGGCAATGGTGGGAATGGCATCAACGTCGCAGTGGAGATTTTAGGACTTGGAACCAATTTAAAAAATATCTTCAAGACCGCCTTGACCAGGAATCCTCTTTTTTGGGTCGTCTTACTAAGCTCTGACAGACTGGCACAATGGAGGAATATATTACGGCTTTTTAAGCCTTAGCCTTCCATACTTGGGGTCTCTCAGATGCGTTTTACACATAATGTTTTATCAGCAGTCTTAAAGAAGCTATTAAAGCCCAAGTCCTACTGCACCACCCTCCCTCATGGGCGGAGGCTTGCAAGGTATCTCGTAACGTGGAACATGCATTAGCAGCCCAATACAGTCACCCAAATTTCTCCGCTAAAGGTCACCCTCCATAGGCTCACAACACGACTCAAACACTTAAGGTCCAAAAGGTGTCACCGGCGGAAATGGCAGAAAGGAGAAAGCAAGGCCTATGTTACTACTGTGATGAAAAATACTCCCCAGGTCATAAATGCAAGGAGCCCAAATTTTTTCAAATTGATGCCACTAACTACAGCTCAACAGAAGAAGATCCACCACTGGAGGAACATGAGCCGCTAGAGGAAGACAACCAACAGGACAATGTCTCTGACGAACCAGTTATTTATTTCGTTGCATGCCCTGGCAGGGATTTTTTTCCCCTCAAACGCTCAAAATCAGGGGGTTTATTAAACATCGCCCAGTAGTAGTTTTGATTGATAGTGGAAGTACACATAATTTCATCCATCAAAAAGTCACAGAAACAGTGCACTACTTTGTACGAGCAGTTTCTAACTTCCAAGTTCAAATTGCAGATGGGGGCACAATGAAATGTGAAGGCCGTTGTGAAAATGTCAAACTTCAAATGGGGGATTATCAGTTGAAAACCCACATGTTTGCCATAAACATGGGGGGTTGTGACATTGTCCTCGGCGCTGAATGGCTCCGCACTCTTGGGCCAATCACAATGGATTTCCAGGAGTTGTATATGAGTTTTAAGCAGAATGACCACACACATACCCTCCGCGGACTCCAGGCGGGAGCCCCTTCTATCATAAGCTCGCATAGGATGGAAAAATTGTTAAAAAAGGGAAATCATGGAGTTGTAGCTCAATTTAATGCCATCCAAGTAGTCGAAACCAAGTCGTCGCCAATTCATCCTGAGATGCAACAGATTTTAAATAACTATATGTCGGTCTTTGACAAGCCTCAAGGGCTTCAACCCTCATGAGGGGAACATGATCATAGCATCACCTTGGTTCCAGGGGCCCAACCCCCAAATGTGCGTCCATACAGATATCCGTTCACCCAAAAGAATGAAATAGAAAAAATCATCAAGGAACTTTTGGAAGCTGGTGTCATTCGTCCCGCATCAGTCCTATATTCTTCCAGTAGTCATTGGTGCTCAAGAATATGGGAGTGCGGATGTATC
>APFE030167287.1:58538-76679 GCA_000404065.3 Pinus taeda | reverse complement strand
GAAACTCATGAAGGCCACTTGAATTCCTGGTCATGCCATTTGGTCTTTGTAATGCCCCCTCTACTTTTCAGAGCCTTATGAACCACATTCTCAAACTATATCTCAGGAAATTTTTCCTTGTCTTCTTCGATGACATCCTCATCTATAGTTGCACTTGGGTCGCACATCTTCAACATGTAGATCTACTCTTGCAACTGCTCCGCAAGCATAAATTGTTTATAAAGATGTCCAAGTGCTCATTTGGCATGGCAGAAGTAGAGTATTTGGGCCACATTGTGGGGCGCGAAGGTGTCAAGGTGGACCCCAAAAAGATCCAAGCAATGCAGGAATGGCCTCAACCTAAGACCTTGAAGAGCTTGCAAGGATTTTTGGGTCTCATAGGCTATTATCGTAAATTTGTCCGCAACTATGGTCGCATAGCGAAGCCCCTCACCCAACTCCTAAAGAAAAATTCATTCTTCTGGAATGAGGAAGCACAATAGGCCTTTACAGCTCTAAAAAATGCCATGTGTTCCACTCCAGTTTTAGCATTACCTAACTTCACCAAATCTTTTGTCACTGAATGTGATGCTTCGAGTACAGGTATTGGGGCGGTCTTAATGCAAGAAGGGCAACTGTTGACCTTCACAAGCCAATAACTCAGTGGGAGGAATTTGGGCCAATCTACCTACGAGAAGGAAATGTTGGCCATATTACATGCAGTCGACATCTGGCGACCTTACTTATTGGGGCGATGTTTCCAAATCCACAGAGATCATCACAGTCTTAAATATTTTTTGGAGCAACACCTATCCTCCCCACAAAAAAATAAATGGCTAGCCAAAATGCTGGGATATGATTATGAGATCATTTACAAGAAAGGGAAAGACAATAGTGTAGCAGATGCACTATCTTGCCAATTTGAGGAAAGTACCCCGCTAGCTATTTCCCTCCCCATTCCAGAATGGATTGAAGAAGCTTGCAAGGAATGGTTTTCACACCCCGGGCTCTCCCAACTCATTTCTCAATTGCAGGCAAATCCAAATTCCACCAAGGGCTACTCATGGCAGGATGATATTCTTCGCTACAAGGACAGAGTCATAATATCACCAACATCCACCACCAAAAGTCGCATTTTGGCATAATTGCACTCATCTCCCATTGCAGAACATTCGGGCTTTCAGAAGACATATGCTCGCACCAGAAGATCATTTTTTTGGACAGGCATGAAAAAGGACATCCTTACCTTCGTAGCAGAATGCGATGTCTGTCAACGCCACAAAGGGGAAACCATCAACACACCAGGCACATTACAACCATTGCCCATTCCGGCATCAATTTGGATGGAGGTTTCTATGGATTACATTACAGGTCTTCCAAAATCAGGGAACAAGTCAGTCATCATGGTGGTTGTGGACCGATTGTCGAAGTATTCTCATTTCTACGCTCTTCCCCACCTGTTTACACCAACTTTGGTTACTCAATATTTCATGGATCAGATCTTCAAATTGCATGGCATGCCCACTTCTATTGTGTCCGACCACGACCCGATCTTCACCAGCAATTTTTGGTATGAACTCTTCAGAATACAAGGCACTCAACTAAAACTCAGTACTTCCTATCATCCGTAAACATATGGTCAAACCGAAGCTGTCAACAAATGTCTAGAAACCTACCTTAGGTGTTTCACTTCAGAAAGACAACACCTTTGGGTACAGTGGCTACCTCTGGCTGAATGGTGGTATAACACCAACTATCATGCCACCACAAAAATGACTCCCTATGAAGCAGTATATGGTCAACTCCCGCCTTCACCTACTTCGTATTCAAGGATGCTCAAAAGTCCAAGCAGGGATAACTCCTACAACACTGCGCAACATGGTCTCGCCATCTTCAAGAGAATCTTCATCAAGCTCAAACTCGCATGAAGCAACAGGTATACCAACATCGCTCAGAGTGCCAATTTCAAGAAGGGGATCAGGTCTTTTTACGGCTCCAACCATATAAGCAAACATCACTCAAAGACAAGGGGTGTCTGAAACTCTCTCCCAAATTCTACGGACCATATCAAGTACTTCAGTGCATTGGAGAAGTGGCCTACAAGTTGGCCTTGCCACCTACTGCAAAAATCCATCTAGTTTTTCATGTCTCATGCCTCAAGAAAGTTATTGGGAGCAATTGTAGAATTCAGACTAGTCTACCGAAATTGGACGAAGAAGGGTCCATCTGGCTTCAACCAGCACAAGTCCTCGACACACGAATCAAGCAACTACGCGGCCACATGATTAAGGAAGTCCTAGTCAAATGGAAAGACACCTCTCCGTAATATGCAACTTGGGAGCCAACCACTATTCTGCAGCAGTTTCCACAGCTTCAGCCTTGAGGACAAGGCTATTCTTAAGGGGGAGGGCATGTTAGGGTCCCACCCTAACCCCCTTATCTATCTAATGGGACCATGTCATAGTCAAGAGTCAATAAAGCCCATATTAATAATTGTAAGTGGTTAATCCACAATTAATAACGGAACCACAGTTAGTTGCAAATGGGTCATTAGTATTATTATAGATGGTATTAGTAAATACCACAGTATTGGCCCGTGGTATTACATGTATGAGTCATATATAAAGGATAGAGACTCCCTGCGAGAAGCATCGTGTCTTATTTTGTAATTGAGCTCTGCTCTATCTGGAGGTTGCCCCCTCGAAGAGGCCAAGTGAACATTACTCTCTGAATAATAAAATCATTGCTATTCTGTGTTCTGGGTATCTTTTCTTCACATATTCTGTGTTCTGGGTATCTTTTCTTCGCATATTCTATATTTGGGTATCATTTGCAGGTTAAGAGCATAACAAGTCCCATGACCTTGGTCTTATTTTATTCACATGGAAAATCAACGAAGCGTTATTACATTGGGCATGTTTCTACCCACTTATTCCACTGTATCAACTACAATCTTACAATAGATTTTCTTGTTACTTCCACCCTTATAAGGGTAGTTTTGAACTTTATGATATTCTTGACAACCCTGACATTTGATAGATTGGGTTGAGGGTTTCTTGCCAGAAAATTCATTTCTCCCTAGTTCAATGGTAGCTAGAGCTTATGCTATTTTACTTGTGCCTCATTCTTGAAGGATGAGGGTTTAAACTCCTTCTTTATTTGCTCCATGAAACTATTCTTTTTGTTGTCCAATGCTTTTGTAAAATTGATTTATTCATTTTCTTCTCATATAATTTATCCACTTTACTCATGGCCACATCTAATGTTTTAGGCTCATCAAATTTAATCCTATCTACATAGAATGAAGGCACCCCACTAACATATATTTATTATTTTAACTTCTCTTCTTTAATATAGCCAACATACCATAGCAATTCCATGAAATTCTAGTTGTGTTTCTCCATACTCATGTTAATACCCAACTTGAATTCAAAAACTCTTGCATTTTCCTTTTGTAATGTTCAAACTTTAGATAAGTATTTCCTTTGGAAATATTCCTTAAATTTCCACCAATTGATCCTATTTTCACCCATTTGCTTCACTTCTTTGAGCCGTTCCCACAAAAGGTGAGCCTTGTTTTTCAAATTATACGTAGAAATTTGAACTTCCATGTTTGAAGTATAATTAAACAACTGCAAATACCTTTTCATTTCGAACAACCAAGCCTCAACATATTCTCTCTTTTTGTGCTTTTCATTGAAAGTGGGAGACTTAACCTTCTCCAACTCCCCTTGTAAGTTGTCCCTGTGAGGAATTCTCTTTATAGACCTTCTTACAAGTGATACACTAGGGTTTTTTTATATCTTTTATGTGACCTCCTTTCAATATATAAATATTTTTTGTCATCGTTCTTAGCCTGTATTGAACCTTCATCACCTAGTTTACCAAATTTGTGATTAGTTTCTTCAGCTTGCCTAGACTCAAATTGATGGTCTAATTCCTATTGAATTTTGTTTAAACTCTATAGAGTCTGAATATTGAGCTAGTGTTTATCTTTTACTCATCTGACATTATTTTCCTTAAAATTGATAAACTCCATCTTGAGACTTCTCATAGTCTCCTTCAAATATTTTCTTTTTGGCCTGCTCACTCTAAGACCATTTGACTCTATTCCAACATCTTCCACATTTATATTTTTTGCTCCAAATTCCACTTTTGGGTTGTTAATGTTTGGCATATCTCTTGTCTCTTCAATCCTCATGCTATTTGTTGTATTCTAGACCTATACACTTGTTTAAAAAATTCCTTGTAATTCTTGTCCAAATCAAAATTTTGTGTCCATCAACATGTTTTTCTCACCAGTTCGTTTTTATAGACTATTTACTTATGAAATTATAACACTTAGGAAAAAATTTAGACCTTTCAAAGGTTACAACTGAGTTAAAATTATTTCTTTGAATTTTCCTATATGTTTCTCCTTAATTTATATGGATTTCCTACCACGAAATCTAATTCCTAACTTGCCAGATGCATTATTCCTAGAATTCCATTTCTTTTCACTGTTCAAGGGTCAAATTTAGACTCTTGGGCATAATGATATGTCCCTCTAAAGTTATGTTGCATTCGTTCCTTCTTTCAATTGTTACTGTGTTGAACTATTTATTAAGTTGCCAAAATAAAACTTAGTCTTTTATTAATGTGCCCACTTTGTTCACATAGGGTGGAAACTCATGCCTTCATGAACCTAGCCAACATGCACTAGCCATTTCCATGCCCCTCACGTGGGTTTGTTCCTCTTTAATTCCCACATGGCACACCATAACTACATCTCATGGCATTAAAAGAAATCGATTATTATTTGCGTGTGTGCATGTGTATTATTGTTCAAATCGCACACGAGGAGCACAGGTTTATCTAATGTCCAACAATCTCCCCTAGCACAAGTCGGGTGTGATTCAAACTCAAGACCTTTGGCTCTAATACCAACGGTTGGAAATAATTAGAGGGGGGTGAATCATTATTTCTTTTATAATTGTTACTTTACCAATTAAGATCACTTATATAAAACAAAAAATGAACAATATGAAGATAAATAATTTTATTAATGAGAAATTGGTGAGGACTCCAATCCTCTTTACAAGGAATCACAAGCTCTAACTTGTACAAAAAAATTTTCTATGGCTCCAACCCTAAGGACAGCAATCCCAAAATAAATCAACTAAGGAAAATTGTAGGGATCCAACCCTTAGATGAGGACACCAATCTTCAATCTATCAAGCTCCAGCCTAGTCTTTAACACCAAGTTCCAACTTGATTTCTCTCTAAGGACTCCAGTCCTCTAGGGCTCTGGTCTAGTGGTACAGGTTCCAACCTACTCTTCTCTTAGGGATCCAACCCACTCAACTCACCCAAGCTCTGACCTGGTATTCTATTAGTGTTCCAACCCACAACTTATAGAAAATATAGGGTTTTGGTGAGACTTTAAAAAATTTCTTCAATAGTTCTTTGACTTGGTCTTTATGAAGCTACAAGAATCTCTTCACTAAGATTCAATAGTGCATGGGTGTTTGTTATAACAATATCTTCACAAATCTTCAATAATGCATGGGGGTCATCTCCAGTAGTGTCTTCCCAAAAAATTCTTCAGAAATACCTTCAATCATCAATGACAACTTTGAAAATCATAAATATGTCTTCAACGCTCTTCATGATACCCAAACACCTTTCCAAGGTTACTTCATTAGATTTTCATGGTGACTTTTTCAATAGCCTACTACCAATACTTCTTCACAAAACAATTGTTGCTCCAAAGGTGTCACAAGGGTCTCTCTAATCAAGTTTTCAATCTTTCTTCAACAAGGTATTTAAAGGGTTTCGTCTTCAATATTCAACAATGTTTTCAATGGTGCTTCAAAAATGCTACGAAGGGATTCCCAAAATGATTTTTTCACTTCATCAGTTGTCCTCCAAAATTGTTCTTCAAAACTATCACTTAGCTTCTCCAATTAATGTCAAAAAGGCTGATCTTATGGGTTGTTTTCTAACTCCACCATAGTCTACTCAAAATATTCAAGTCTCATTGTCTTCTTTAGTGCTGCATATTGAGTGAAAAGGTTCAAGAAAAGGGGCAATCTAGATTGTTGTAGAAACTTCCTCCAACAGAGATAGAATTATAGAGATATGGTTGTTGCAAGGTCTCAAGAATGGCCGTAAAAACTCCCTTAACCTTCAACCCTTACAACTATAGTAGTTTCATGCAACAATAGTGATATAGTGACAAGAAATTCCTCACAAGAGACTTATAAATACCTTAATCATTAGTTATATAAAATCCCCTCCAAACATAGATACCAAGATCCCAAAAAAAGACAATAAACCTCACGAAAATCCCTTCAAATGTAATTCAGATTGCAGCCTTTCCATAATAGGTGGGACATAATTTTTTTAACACTATTCCACAAAGTTTATAATCTTGAAACCACCAAATTTTTTCCTCAGGTTCAAAATACATAAATAGAAAATCTGAAAAATTCCTCCACAAGATGTGAACTTCTTCTTGTTCCTTGCTTGGATCTCTGTCTTTGTTTCTCTGTAGATTTCAAATTATAGGACCGAATTTTATTTCTCAGGAATGAGAGAACTCATCCTTATATTTATAGTTCTTTTCATCTACTGAAGAGGAATGACATTTGAAAAGGTGTGTGATCCTACATAAGTCGGCTAGTAGATTTTTCATTTTTTAAAATATTTAAATTTCAAAAATTAATATCATCGTAAGGAAAACGAATTAGGAGGAAAGTGAGTACTCATGGGAAATCTTATGATATCGTCTATAATTGTATATAGTATTCCTTTCAACATATGACCTCTAATGATGGAAATTTAATTTTTCTTTCATCATATGCACATTGTTTCATAACAGTCTTATTCATGAAGTTTTTTTTATGGAATTAATTCATTAAATGACTTAGGATTTTTCCACAATTTTGACATGTTTGCGACAATGTTAGGGTTCCTTTTTAGGGAATTTTATTCATTAGGTTACATGAGAATCTTTAGGATATCCTTGAATGAATCTTGCATAGGTTTATGGTTTCTTTAGCATAATCTTTTAGGGCTTACTTCAATACAGCAAGGGCTAGGTCATATTTAACCATGTCAAGATTTACTTTACACTAGGGGTTCCAAGACAATGGCTCTTTCAAATGAGATATTCATCCATTAGGGTTATTTTAAATACAGTTAGGGAATCATATAGAGTTAGGGTTTCATGATATACATTAATCATATAGAGTTTGCACATAGGGTTAGGGTTTTCTCCAAATGTTTGTTCTAACAATGCACCTATCATATTGACATCAATGACAACTTTACCAACAATATCCCCCCCTTTCATTATTGGAAATATTTTCATCCTTTTAGTATTCTCTCCCCCTTTGAAATCAATGGAAAATAGGGTACTTTTCTTGTCAATGTCTTCCCAGCAAGTGCTACCCCTATCATGCTTGCCATGTTGCTCATTTTTTTCATTTTCTTGAAACTCTCGTTATCATCATGTTTTCATTATTTTGACAATGTAGCACAAGAGAGATGCCCATCATTTGCATCAACTATCTCCCCTCGCTTGCAAAAAATCCTCTTTCTCTCTTTTTTCTTATGGAACCAATTAATGATTACTATTCTGTGATCAAGTGGAAATTATCTTCAACAATGGTTCATTGAATGTGTATTTGGGGTAAAGGATTGTGTTCTTAAATGGACTTGCTCCCTCTAAGCCTTTGCATGATTTCATGGAAAGGAATGAAGTAGATGATGTCATTATGCAGGAGATACCAACTTGTCAATCAAGATTTTATGCAAAATTTCTGAGAGATAATCCATCAAGATATCTATATATATATATATATATATATATATATATATATATATATATATATATTATATTATATATATATATTATATTATATATATATATATATATATATATATATATATATATATATATATATATATATTATATGTATAAGCCTTGTGAAGCCCTTCATGAGTCACAAATGGAAAATCATGCTATGCGACACATTGATATATCTCTTGATGGATCATCTCTTAAAAATTTTGCTGAAAAATTTGTTTGACAAGTTGGTCCATCATTCATAATGAAATCGTCTACATCATTCCTTTCCATGAAAACATGCAAAGGCTTAGGGGGAGAAATCCCATTGAAGAACACGATCCTTTTCCCCACTACACATCTAATGGACCATTGTTGAAGATGCTTTCCACTTGATCACAAAATAGTAATCACTCTTGGGTTCCATAAGCAAAAAGGAAAGAAAGAGGATTTTTTGCAAGTGGGGGGAGTTGTTTTATGCAAGCCATGGGAATCTCTCTCGTGCCACATTGTTAAAATAAAGTAAACATGATGAGAGCAGGAGTTTCATGAAAATGACAAAAAGGAGCAGCATGTCATGCATTATAGCGGGAGCACTTGCTGGGAAGACGTTGATAAGAAAAGTGCCCCATTTTCCATTGATGTAAATGGGGAGATAATTTTTAAAGGGTTAGAATATTTCCATCAATGAACACTTTAACAACACTTTTTTTTTCCAAATGAATTTTAACCCAATGCCACCATTGTGACTTTTGTCAAACAGTTGGTGAAAAATCTGTAATTTTCTCATTTAACCTCCCATATTGGACCAATCAAGCCCAGTGTTGTAAACTAAGCTTTGATACCACCTTGTAATGCCCCCAAACGTCTACTATGAAACTCAACCACGACTCTTGAAAACCCATGATTTCTTTACATAATAAAAACCTTGTGGAAAAATTAATTATTATTAATGTCAATGGATGTCCAACTTAAGGGAAGAATTCCATATACTTAAAGAATGCTTAAATCCATTTCCAAAAAGGTATAGCATGTCTGCTAATTCATCTCCATTAAGGAGAAATAATGTTTTTCCGACAAAAATTTACACATCTTCTCCCTAGTCAAGTTGGCCTCCCTTTGGATAGGTTAACCTAGTTTCTGTGACAAAAATAGTATAAATATGTGAGCTCTCTCCCTCATTTAGCTTAAAACTTGGCCAAGAAAGCATAATAAGTATTTGAAACTAAGAAACAGGGAGAAGTGGTTCATATTTGATGAACCTAGAAGAAGATTAAAGGAGATATTTTTTGGTTTGAATTCTATTTCTATTCCTGAGTAGGGTGTCTTGGATGGTGTTTTGATCACCATTCAAAGCATTCTTGGAGCTATTTTTGTGACCTCTTAAGGAGAAGAATTTGGCATATTTTTAGCATATATTTTGAACTACACTTGTGAACTAAACTTGAGATTTTATGAAGCAGGCCTCAACGTCCTAACGACAGACCTCACCCCCTGTAGCTTCATCTTGTTGGCCTCTGAAACTAAACCTATAGCCTTCTTTTGGACTTGTCTATTTACCTCTAATACTTAGAATATAGGCTCAGTTTGTACCTATCTATTTGCCTCTAAAACTAGAATTGTAGCCTCAGTTCATACCTCGAGATTTGGGTTATATCTACATAAGTTCGAACCTTAGGCTTTGGGTTATACTACCTAAATTTGGACCTATGTTTTTCAGCCTTATACCAAATCTATTTGGATATTGTTAGGGGCTATCTTGGAGTAGTTTTTGATTAATTTTTTAAGTATCTTGAAGACCATTTTGGTGTTGATATTGAGATCATCCTTGGAGCTATGTTTGAGAGTTTTCCTTGAAGATTATTGAAGCCAGTTTTGAGTTAACTTGAGTAGTATTTGGAGTAGTTCTTGCAGAAATTTTGAAGTAGCCTCTTGAATTATTTGGAGTATCCCTTGAAGATATTTTGGAGTAGCCTTTTGAAGCCACTTCGGAGAATTTCTTGGAGATACCTTGAATAAGGAATTTGGAACTATCTTTGTAAAGTTTGAATTAGTATTTTTAAGAATATTTGAATTATTTGTAAAGGTTAGAGTCTAAGAGTATTAGTTTCTTCGTTCAAGGTTGGTGCCTTGTAGAATTGAAATGTTTGTAAAGGTTAGAACCAAAATTTCAGGATTGGTTTCTTCACCATTTGAACAATAATTATATAAGTTATTTTTCTTATTTTTATGCATAAATCGTGCTTCTAATTAAGAAAAATATTAACTGGAAAATAAACAATTGAAAGAAATACTAATTCACCCCCCTCTTAGTATTTCCTACGAACCCTAACCATATCACAACAATATATGTGCCTAAATGTAATTGTAGAATGCTCATAATGCCAATTTTAACACACACACACAGACACACACACACACACACACACACACACATATACATATCATAATTACAACATGCCCAGAAGAAATGGAAATTAGTGGTAATTGAACATCTAATTAACCAACATGCTTGACGAAATATAATGGAATTATAAACATTTGTACATAAAAATCTGAACTAGGGTTTCAACCATAAATTCATGAATACATGAAAGGGGCGCAAAAAAATATTATTTTATACAATGTGACACATAACATTAAATATTGATCTTGCCAAGGAAATCCAACTAGCTACAGACGCTTCATGTTCCAGCCTGCCACAAACCGCATGGTTAATGAATTTCAACCATGGGTCACCCTAAAGCTAAGGTTGCAACTCCTTAGGAAACAATAAACTAGAAACAAGATTTATGTTTATGGCCAAGGTACCAACCCAACGGTCTTGGTTACAACCATAGGCTCTGCTTCCCCAAACTTGCACCCAAGTGGCGTCTTACGACCAGCTAGGAACATCTCCACTTTGGGCTTTTAGGAGCCCATGCTTCTCTAGGGATTTTTGGCACCCTCTAGGACATAAACCAAAACAACTCCCAGCTGGTCTCAAAACCCAAGTTCATGATTCACTAGTTGGTTTCTCAAGACTGACATCTAGAACCATAATCCTCTGAAGAGTAATAATCAAAATGATAATAATGTTAATAATACATCCAATATATAATTTATATCATTTAATGGCCTATATTTTCCATGTTCACCCCAAGTGTATTCATCACTAACACCTATTATCAAAACCCTATTACTTGTGACTCTGGAGTTGTTGCCCCCATACACATTACCGTGTAGTAGGCTCAATAACAAGTGTGTTTTGTATTAAATGTTGGCATTGATGTCAAAATAGTGGTGGATTGTGGTCCTAATGAATTATTAGAGGTGATTGAAGATGTTCACATGTTGTATAGGTGCCTGAGGATATTTTGAAGAACTTAACAACAACTCTAGGTAGAGAGGAATTAAGTTTTCATGAGAAAATATAGTGGTACAAGTAGCCCCTTGTCAAAAGGCAACATTGAGACACTTCCACATGTTTGTTATGTTGTTTTCGTAACACTTGCTTCATTTTTCTAGGCTTTTTCCTACAACACTTCTTGTAGGTGGAAAAAACCAAAACCATGGGATTTTACTCAACAATTTTCTCATGGTATTGTCATGATTAGGGTGTCTTGACCTAATCTTCAAGTGTATGGTTTGATCTAGGAATTATGGCTGAGTTGGCATGTTTGATTTGGTCACCATTTAATTAGTTGATCTAGTCACCAAAAAAGAGTGGATCACATTTAATATCGATCTGGTCAAAAGCTAGTTGTTGTAGTGGTTGATCTTGTCACTAGACAAAGTGGAACACAATAAAATATTGAGTGGAGTTGATCTGGTATGCAAGAAGATGATCACATTAGTTGTTTTGATTTGGTCACAGTTAACAATTGATTTCATCCAAACAGTGATTAAGTGATGGATCACACTTATTACTCTGGACTTGGTCCATTGAGAAGATTCTAGACGCATTGGATATATATGTTATGTTGTTGATAGATGATTTGGTTGGCTCAATGGTGAAGTGAATGAGGCATGTGGATAAAATATTGTGATTTAGTGGAGAAGAGAGGGTGTTTGGAAGTAGAGTTATGGAGTGATCTACAAATCCCAACATGCACCAAGTGTTGTAGTTTGATGTCAATAAAATAAGGAGCCTGAAGAATGTGTTGTTGAGTATGTTAATTTCTATGGATGTCCTTATGATATGGGTGTATCCTTGTGATTTGGGCATGTGATATGTGAGATGGTGTGCACTGGATTGAAATATTTGCACATCATTTTGTTGGTAATGGATTGATTAGAAGTTGTAGTGTTGTGTATATATGGAGATAGAGTATGTGCTAGAGCATGAGAGTAATGTCATCTTGTGTTCTTATTCTTACATGTCTATATTGCAGGGGTCGTATTGTTATGTATGGTGCTATAGAATTTGTATTTTTTTCATGATTGTGTGACTCAATGTTGTTGAGCATTGATAGGAAAGGCTATTTTCCATGTATTATCATGAGATAGATAGTGTATTTCCTTGAGTTTGAGTGTTGTTATATTAGACATATGTTGTATAACTTGTACGTAGTTACAAATATTCTTCTGTTATTATGGTGTGCATGAAGTAAAGAGTTCCATATTGATGATATAAAGCATGTAATGTTGTTTTAGGGTCTTGAGCATTATTGTATATGTTGCTTATGTATTGTCACAAGGGTCAAGGTCTAAGTTACTATTATGAGTGACTAAAATGGCATTTTATTGAGGTTATGCTAAGCTATATCATAAAGGTATAATTTTTGTTATAAGGTTAGAATCAGAGTGTGTGTGAGGGTAGATTTGATTGTGTGAGATGATTGAGTTGAAAATAGTGGTATTGATGTGATGTTGAATGAGTTGCTATTGCATTGATGTTTGTATATAAAGAAAATTATTTTTGGGTGCAGTATGGAAATGAATGAAAGGGTGGGAAATAGAGTTTGAGGATGTTAGGGCCTCTAGCAAGTGGTGATTTTCCATGATAGGAAGTTGTGTATTCCTATCTGGTAGTGGCAAAAAAAAATGATATGGAGTTGGGGCATTCTAGTTGGTAGTGGCCAACAAACTATTGTATGGGTGATGGCTTTTTGTTGGTAGTGGCTAGCTAAACTATGTAAAAGAGATTTGAAGAATAATAAAGAAGAAAGCAACTGAGAAACAAGGTGGTTTTTCAACCCTTGAGGGTTTCCACTAGAATCACTTGTGTTTTATGTGTTTTATTGTGTTAATGTTTATGTGTGCTTAAATGTGTTGATCAGTTGATTGTTTAATAAATTTTTAGAGTTGAAAAATGTATAATTTCTATCACTACTGATTCACACCCCCCCCTCCTCCTCCCCCTAGTAATGATATGATTCCAACATTATATTAGTGTAAAAAATGTGTACATCAGTTACGTCATGTTTACAAACTTGGCCTTCTGGCCACTTAATGAAAACAAACATATTTGCCTGGGCACATTGGCATATATGTATATATATATATATATATATAACATACATAATAAGCAACATACCCACAAAATAACTCTAGCTCACCAGCCTAATATCAAGGTACATGTATATTGACATCCTAAACAAGTAAGGGTATTACAAAAGTGCATAAACTTTGGTGAAACTTACTACTCCCTCATATGCAAATTGTGAAATGTTTACAAATATTTTTCAACAATATTCAAATTTGATATAACTTTGTATAATCTTTATAAAATTTAACGAATTTTTAAAACAAAATAATTTTATCATATAAAATTCATAAAATTTAGGTGAATCACTTATAAAATAAACTAGCTAGTGAAACCATATGAATTAAATGGCTATTAAAGGTTAATAGGGCATCAAAAAACCACCTACCAATACATTGCACATTGCCAAGATTAAAAATAAAATCATAAAAATCAATTTAAGTTATAAATTTATTTTAAATTATTTATTAATTATAAAATAATAAATATATAACTTAAACATATATAAATTAAAAAAAATAGATAAGGTTTGGCTCGTCACAGGAAAAACCCTAGCCCTCATGGCAAAACCCTAACTGAATTGCAGGTGGCGCTTCTCTCATGGCATTCCTGGCCTTGTTGCTTAACAACTGACGGGTTGTTTACTGCTGTCCTCTAGGCATCAGACCAACACCACCATCCCTCCTTCCACAGTTACTACAAGCTTTGTTACGATGTGCCATCTGTTCCTCCCAACAAGAGTTCCCTCTGTTTGCTAGCAGTTTTAAGAACATGGAAGGGGCAGATAAAACAATGGACCCTCTGCATCACGAGGTCAATTGAAGCTCTTTTTGTGCTGTGTCAATCCTAGGACAATCAGTTGCTACTAGACGCCCATTGACATCCTCCTTCCCTACGCTCAATAGACCATATTCCTCGGTGCCCCATCCCCCTCCTGCTCACCTTGAGAATGTTCTAGGGCTGGAATAGCCACCCCTCTCCACGGATACCTTGGAACTACTGGGCTCCTACCTGCAAGCATCGCCCACCTTCGATGCGCCCCCTTCACAGATCCTCCACATCTTTGCCCCACCTAGATTTTCACTACCCCTGGTTCAATACATGATCCTTTCCCTCCTAACTCTCATCTCTATGTTGGTCCATCGAACCCTCCTCTGACAATCCCTAACCCTAGCACCCCCATCTGTTCTAGCTATTTCAGTTCCCCTATTCCTACCCCCAAATCCACCCCCTCCACCTCGTAAACTGTTAACCAAGGCATCTGTGGTCTGCTAAAAGACTACCCGACGGCCAGACACTCCGACAAGTAGAAAAAGGGACATTGTCTCAGGGTGGGAGATAGGGACATCAAGCTAGCCCTAGGCGAGGATCTCATAATGGGTGAAGTAGATAACATTACAAAGAGGGTGTTGGTTAAGCATGTTCGAGGGTGGTTTTACTTTGTAGAAAAGTTGTGCCTTCGGACGGAGCAAATATGGGGCTCCATCCTCAAAGACTTACACATTATCCATGTAATAGAAAGGGGTTGGTTCACTCTTTGTTTTCATTGGGAGGAGTCCACGAACTGGATTCTCTCGAGGTTTTGGCATATTGAAATGGTGCCAGTCCTGCTGAAGCATTCAAACCCTTTGTTTGATCTAGAGCATGAATAGTTGGGGGCAAGCCCTATTTGGGTTTGGTTTCCAGGTATCCCTCTGCAATACTAGACCCCCACCATCTTTAAGCGTATTGGAGATGCATTGGGCACCTACCTAGAACACGACCAGAACTTCAAATCAAATGGGATCATGACCATGACCTACATACTGGTTCATTTGGATACTCGAGCTGGGCTGGAGGAGAAGATAACCTTACTCTGGCATCATTTCACCTACAGATAAAACTTAGACTATGAAGGTGTGCCCTTCTAGTGTATACAATGCCATAAAGTTGGCCACCTATACAAAGATTGCGCCCTCCTCATGAATTTTCCTACAACAGCTAAGGGACCAATGCATAGGCAATTTGAAGAGCCAATGGTGGACATGCTACTCCCAGATCTAGAAGGTACAAAGGAAGAAGCAGGGAATAATTTTTAGAACTCCAGTGCATCCCAAAAGCTACCTCTTTCTCCTCTGAAGACCAGATCTAGATCTGCGCCAGAATCCACAACTTCTTCAGATACTGTCTCTACTCCCAATTCCTCTGTCTTGTGTTTCAATCATTTATCTATCTCAGTGGTTTCATCTGCTCACCCCACTTATGATTATACTGCCCCTATTTCTTGCACTATTTCTCCCCCTCAGCCTATTTTCACTACCACTCCCTCGTCGACTACTGGACTGGACGTTTTCCCTTTGCCATCTGATTTCATCTCCTTGGGTTCTCATTCCTATAATCTCCGCCCCCGTAGGCAATCCACTCTAGATGCTATGGGACTGGGCATATATCTTGGATCCATTGACCATAAGCCCTCTCTAGGGCGCCCCTCCAAATTAGCCAAAGCAATTAAAATAGCAAGGGATGGCATTGCCCAGGGACGTCAAAATACCATCAATTGTGTGCTTAGAGCAGCAGACACCCCAGCCAAGGTCTCTAGATGCAATGGCTCTCCTTTAACTATCGGGGCCTAGCCAACCCCCAAAAAAGTTGGTCCTCAAAAGACTTTTGAGTTGTGAACCTTGTGACATAATTTTCCTACAAGAGATCTTGGGGGGCCTCTAAACAGATAGTAAAAATTCTTTTGGACATCATGCCCGATTGGTACTTTCAAGCTATGGATGCAGCTAGCCGGTTTGGGGTTCTCACCCTCAGAATCAATCCTTGGATCATCAAGGTGATTTCCTCTTGGGGTGTACTTAGTTTCCGAGGCATGGACCTTATTGCAGTTGCTATGAGGAAACAGATCTGTATAATTAATATTTATGCCCCCTATCAAAATAGGATGCACTTCTGGAATCATCTCTTAGATAACTCAATGATCAATTCCTTAACCATTTTGGAGGGTGACCTTAATTTCATCATTGGTTATGAAGAGTCTTGGGGCCATCACTCACTATTAGACTCCCTCTCAGACCAACTGAGCTCACTAATGGACTAACATGGACTCGTAGATGTTCCCATGAATAAGAAGAAGCCCACCTGGCACAACAGAAGAATAGGGGAAGCTGCCCTAGAGAGAAGATTAGATCAGTTCCTTATACACGAAGACCTAATACTGATTTTTTCCATCTTTAGACAATGGGTGGGCTCTGGAGGAATTTCTGACCACTTGCCTATTTATTTGGAGATGGCAGGATCCTCTGTCAAGCATTGAGCCCCCTACAAGTTCAACTCAACCTAGCTCAAAGACCTTGACTACCTAAAGATGGTCACTGACTACTGGAGGTCACATCCACTCACTTTTGGAGGGTGGAAGGCTGTGGGTTCTTGCAATAACCTACACCATCTCAAAAGATTCTCGATCAATTGGGCCAAACAGAAGAAAGCCAGGGAGGACCTGGCTTTATTTGACCTTGAATCCCTGATTGCAGATCTCACGGATGAGCAAGATAATGGTTACATGTCTATTGACACCAAAGTCCAACTGGTTGAGCTGGAAGCCCAACGATCTAAGATACTATTGACCCAGAAGGAAACTTGGCGACTTAGAATCAGGGCCATTTGGATACAAGCGGGGGCCGGCAACACTAAATTCTTCCACAAATTTGCTAATGGAAGGAGGGCCAATAACACGATTTGGCAGCTTCCCTTTGACCAAGGCTCACTAGAAAACACTCACACATCACTGTCTCAACTTGGTGTCTCACATTTTAAATAGTTGTTCAAAGCTCCGCTAGGTGTTTCACTGCCTAATATCATTCAGACTGTGAGATTATTTACCAGTTTTGTGGAGTCGGACCATTTGGAGGATCTCATAAAGCCTGTCTCTCTGGGGGAACTAGAGAGCACCTTGAAATGGTTTAAAAGAGGTAGAAGCTCTGGACCGAACGGTTGGCATATGGAGTTCTACCTGAATTTCTTTGATATCCTTGGTCTTGACCTTCTTGTGGTTGTGGAAGAATTTCGGACTAGTGGTAGACTACATGACCCTATCAAATCTACCTTCATTGCCCTCATTCCTAAGTTGGAATCTCCCCTTTCTTTCAATGACTTTTTCCCTATATCCCTTTGTAACTTCCTTTACAAAATCATTGCCAAGATTATAGCCAACTGAATCAAGCCTATCCCTTTGGAGCATATCTCCCCAGAATGGTTTGCTTTCCTTCAAAATCGGAAAATTCATGAGGCCATTGACATGGCACAAGAGGTCACCCATTCCATCAAGTTGAAAAACCTAAAAGGAATGATGCTTAAAATCGACCTCTCTATATCTCAGGATGTTACTCACCCACCTAGGCTTCCCACTTGATTTCATTAGATGGATCATGTGTTGGATCACATCAGTTTCTTTTTCTATATTGATCAATGGGTCGGCATCCCATTCCTTCCAAGCCAAGAGGGACCTCAGACAAGGCTGCCCCCTTTCCTCCCTACTCTTTCTCTTGGTTATGGAGGGCCTCAGCAGAAATATTCTTGTGGAGAAGGTGGCTAGGAATCTCAAAGGTCTCAAGTTTACTGATTAATTCTCACTCACTCATCTTCTCTTCGTGGATGATATCCTCATCTTTTTGGATGGAGGCATTCAGGACTTAATTATCCTCTTTGTATCCCTGAGACTCTTTAGCTTGGCCACAGAGATGGAAATTAATCAGGCTAATTCCACCATATCCCTATCCAAATGTACCATACAGGAAACCAATCTGGCTATCAAAATCTTCCCATTTCAAATTCAGGCCCTCCAAGATGGCATGAATTACATGGGCTTCAAAATCAAACCAAATGG